>CM076573.1:29041367-29293022 GCA_034641835.2 Pinus albicaulis
TGATCTTTACATGCAACTCCATCACATTGGTGAGATACGCACAAAGGGAGCTTTAAGGACTGGGAGGAATACAATAGGATGATGAGATTACACTTTGAGTAGCCTGCTACCCCACCAACTGAGCTCTTTTATGGCCAAGGTGATCCACGCAAACACCTAGCCACGTGGATGGAGGTTTGGAACGAGAATACCATGACCGAATGGGTTCACATGTTTATCCATTCATTGGTACCAATCCCTACCACATGGTATTTGGAGACGGAGCTGTACCAAGGGACTCGCCATTAGATTACCATGAGTGACATTTTTATGTCAACCTTTGGCCTGAACGACAGATCAGAGGGATTGGACGAAGCCCTGCAAGATATAGAAGCACTTGTCTTTGATGATTCCTAACCTTGGATAGAATGTGATGCGCCAGCATGGGAAGCACAAATGCAAGACATTGTCAACTACAGGAAATTTTCAGTAGAATATAATGAAGAAGATCCAAGAAATATCAACATCCATGAGTCCTAGGGGGAGTGTGCAGTTGCAGGGCCCTTATTAGGAATGGTGGATGTAACTAAGCCTCTGAAGTTAAAGGAAGTCAACATTTGGATAGAGGAGCAGCCAAATTTGACCAAAATAGGAGATTATTGGGATGATGACATAGTGGGAAAGATTGTGGAGCTGTTGACAGACTATCAGGACTTGTTTCCCACAAAGTTCTCTGAGCTCAAAGGAATTGTAGGAGATTTGGGCGTTATAAAGATCACTCTGAAACCAGATGCGTGCCCTATCAAGCAACGACCACACCAATTAAATCCTAAGTATAAGAAGAAGTTGAAAGAGGAATTATAGAAGATGGTTTCTACATGAATCATTGAGCCTATGGAGCAGTCTCATTGGCTGAGCCCCATGGTTGTTCAAGAAAATAATACTAAAGGAGAAATAAGGATTTGTGTGGGTCTGAGCAAGCTGAATGAGGCATGTATACATGACCACTTCCCAACTCCATTTTTCAAATAGCTCGAAGACCCAGTAGTATGCCTAGTAACCTTAGTTCTAGGTTGTAAGCTAATGTTCAAGTGTCGCCCTAAGGTAGTCCCTGTGCATGTCATCATGCTAGAAAGACAATGCAAAAAGGGGGTGAGTTGCAAATGGTCACAGTACCTCTGCCAGGAGTTTTTGGAGAATGTGCGCAAGGCACAGGATGAAGGGAAGAAGTTATGTTACTCATGGTTACTTTTGTTAATTCGTTTGGTGGCATGGGAGACGCTAGAGGGCGCAGTCCTCCAAGAGGTAGAACCTGGTGTGTGCGAAGGGGCGCGCTACGCCAATTTGTTAGATTCCCTAGACCAGAATAAATTCAAAGAGAATAAGATCTTCTAGGTCTTGTTCAAGGGAGCTTTGGCAGTAGTTATACACTCGAGGCCTTCGTTGTCCCAAGCTTCTTATGAGAAGTACTGCACTATTCCAGATTTCCAAGCGACCATGCACCATGTGTAGATCCAGGAGTGCCATGACCCCGTATGGGACAACCTTCCCTATATGGTCACAGATCCGGAGATTTACTAGGTCATTGTGACTTGGCCAGAAGCATGGAAGTTTGGGCTTGGCACCACCCAGCCTATCAGAGCCTCAACGTCGGGCAAGGAGACCACAATTGTTAGCAAGGAAAAAGAAGCCGAGAAGGGCATTAGAAACGACACATAGAAGGATGAAGAAAAGGAGGATGAGATAGACATAGAGTAAGAGCGTGAAGAAGAAGTCGATTTGGATCTTGGAGGAATAGATGGACTCGATGGTATGGGGGCTGAGTCTCCCAGAGGAATGAAGCACAACACAGAAACCCCTAAGGGCCCGCGCAAGAAGTGGAATTGTTCAAAGGTCAGAGGGACAGAAGACATTACACTAACTGAATATGACCTTGATAAGATTACAGATGTGATAGCATCTTCTTCTAAAGATAGGTGTACTTCTTTGTAAGAGCAGTACAAGATCGCAGTCAAATGTCGAATCGTTGTAGACATGATTGCAGGTGTTGCAATTGAAAACTGAAAACATTCAAGCGGGTGTGAATCAAGCGAGGTCCATTCAAGTGAATGAAAGCACTAGTCTGATCCTTAGCTCCCAAGATAACATGATTTTCCCCTTCCCTGGAGCAAGAGTTACAGTAGAACAATATGAATTTCACGCGCAAGTGCAAACATGCTCTGAAGTTGGAATAAATTTGTTGATACTTCCCAATGGTAAGCTACATGCCATACAAACCATTATTACAGACGAGTTACAGTGTAGGGAGGGGCGCATGCACCAAAAACTTAGTGAAGCTTAGCAGAAGATCGCGGAAAAAATAGAAGATTCTCTCTAGGCTCATATAGTGTAGTAGGCAGCAGTAGCACAACGCATGGAATTGGAGACTTTCATTGATAGACTTTGTGGTGACCTGCCAGAGGTTGTTATCCCTACCTTGATTGCACCCCAGGCTAAAGTTGAAGGTCTAGTAGTAGCACTGAAGGCCTCCAAATCAGAAGTGCAGGCAGTTAAGGTGGAGTTTGAGCAACAGATCGCAGAATTGCAAGCTAAGCTTCAACCCGCAACTCCGCTAGAAGTGCGGGTACAACGCGCGACCTTAGTTAAAGAAGCTTCAGCAAGTATTTCCGCCATAGTTGACAAGGGAACCAATCTCCTAGAGAGGACTATGGGCCTATGGACATCAGTGTAGATAGATCCTCTTGTTTGGAAGATTTCACCAGAACTACGCGCAAAGGAGCAGGCGTTTGATGACCTACAGGAGGCACTGCCTATGGTTCTACCTGCTCAACGGATAGCCCGGTTGTAGACAAGTTAGATCTTGCACGATGAATTTGAGGACCTGCGAATAAATAAGCACCTTGTGACAGACCATATGAAGTCGTGGGCCGATGAAGTGATGAATTTTTCATAGGACCTGGATGCTGTTGTGAAGAACCTGAACCAGACATATCAGAGCAACAATCTCGTCGTAGAAGGGCTAACTTCTAAGAAATTGTTGGACATAGGGGAGAGTGCATCCGATCAAAGCACGAGCTTCCTTACACCCTTCATTGTTGCCATCAAATAATTGAAGACAAAGATGAAGACCCCAGTACCTCTGTCACTCTGTACGACTCGCAATATTGTGTTGGGGAACATTTGGAGCAGGGTCCCTTAGGATTGCATTTTTGGGTAGTTAATAAGTACTTTTTGTAGTTTTGAGTTGTGCATGCTAAGCAATGCACAGGTCAAGGGGTTTTGGGGCAATTCAAAGCCCCTTCATGAGTTGTAATGGGTTAAAGGTTAAAACTAAGAGTCACAAACTACATTTTATGGACCTTAGATGAGCGCAGGCTAAGACTTAAATAGGAGTCTATATCGAGTCAAATGAGATAAGTTTTTAAAGAAATTTTGGATGTATTCTGAGTTGTGAAGCGAATCTATAGTGTCTAGTAGGCTCTTGTTGGATGTGTGCACAGAGACCTTAGTCTAGCTGTGTGCGGACCCCGCTAGATGTATGCACAGGTGGATCTGAAGAATTGTAAAGGGTTTTACAACTGTTAATGAATAAAGAAGTGTTTTGGATAACTCTGAGTAATAAATGCATCTGTGATATGTTTCTGTAATATTTTTTCTTATGATTTATTTTATTTGTGACTGGATCGGTTGCATACCTATTTCAATGCTTAATATGAATGTTATATGCATAGTGTTAGGGTCCTATAATAATAGGAATCATAGTTTTGAATTGACTATGTTAAAAGTCTTGTAATATTGTACATACTTTTCTTTCTGCAAATGTTTTCCCATATTAAAAAATGTAAAGAGGGTAAGTCCTAAAAGAAAAATCAAAGGACTAAAAGAAAAAAATCAAAAAAGAATATAAAGTATGAACCCCACCAAAAAGAGATAAAAATAGATCCTAAAAGTGATGCACATTTAAATTCCACTACTTTCATGTTCTTTTTGCAAATAAATATTGTGTGCAGCTTGTAAAAAATGCCACAATTCATGATGATCAAATTGTTTAATATTGATTCATTCATGCTTTAAATTTCATGTAATAATAGTTAGTGAATAAAGATCTGGAAAAACCACTTAATCTTGGCATATCAGTAGTTAGGTAGAGAATAACAATGAGCTCATCAATTTAATGTGAGCCATTGGAAGTTATAAGGTTAGAAGAATAATAATTTGCTTATTAAAGAAAAATAAAAAGGGTCAGCAAGCTCAAATGCGCCCAATAAATGAAGAAAAAAATTTAGGGCAAATAAAGGGTAGGAATAAGCACTTTTACAAGTCATGGAAAGCATCAATTGGTCATTTCATATCACTAATATCCCCCAAAATCCCTTCCCCTTTCTTAAAATCCCATTGCCACTCTTAGAAGGCATTTTCCCTTGTAAAAAGTCAATTTCCTTTGAAAATATCCCTTTCCCTTCATTTTAACCTTTTCCCCTTATTCCACCTCTTTTCCCTTCCTAAAAACCTTTTCCCTAGTTAAAATCCATTTTTTCCTTTGAAAAAAGTAACTCCTCCTTACTAACCCCCTTTTCAATTAAAACATGAAAAACCCACTTTTTTCATAGTTTTAAAGGTTTTAAGTATATCGGGCCCCACTGTAAAATCATTCCCCGATATCCTTTTAAACCCATTCTTAATGTATTATTAAACCCTCCCGCTATCATTTTAACTTATTAACATATTTTATTAAATCCCTGTTTATACATTTATCCCATACTTTATTTATTTCTGCATACATATTTCATCGATCCCGTAGTATATTAACCCCTTTACATTAATTTAACCTATAGTTTATATCAATTCCCCGGGTCCCACTTACTTTAAACTTCGAATATATACCATGCTAACCCTTTGATTTCATATAATCCTCGACCCATTGCATATATCAAATAAACCAATTGCATAAAATATTCCTGACCGCACCTATCAAATCTTGCCACTTCATCCAACCGTCTGATTGGCGCAATCCTGATCCAACCACTCATAAGCCATTTTTCACTCTCTGATGCCCGATGTTTAAAACCATTGGAGGAGTGTGAAATGGGTGGTTTCGCACCCCCGCTTCCCTACCATGTGTCATTCCCAAATCTTATCACACTCCCCAACTGAAACCACCAACCCGCCTTTTCGTGTGCAATACACCACTTATCTTGTTTTCGCCCATTGCGATGATACCACCCTGTTTGAATTTGACCCAACGCCTTATGATTTATTGCATCCGGTCAAAAAAGCATTAAAGCCCGATCTTTACCATTAGTTAACCATTTATGTTGAGGATTGTAGAGAAGAAGCCAAAAGAAGCCTTGGCGACCTATTTTCAAGCTAAAGCAACCGGTACCGACCTATTTTGAAGCTAATTTAGACCAAAATTAAAGCCTTTCGTTACCAGAACCTATACAAACTCAGTTTAAAGCTTTATAAGACCACAAAAACCTCTGTTGCAACCAGAACCCTTTCTGCAGACCGAAATCATCTTTTCACAGGTATTCCTAAGTGCCTGAGACTATTTCTTAAGCCAGAAAGTAATTAACTGATAAATTGAAAAAAATTAATGGCTTCCCATAGCATAATAAGTGTAAATCCTCTGCAACCCCCTGTAATAGATGTTGAACATACCCCCCTTGCAGACAAAGGATTTAAAATCAGTGACACAGTCACTCATTTCAACCTCTTGGACATCCACTGTTGGAGCCATGATAAATCCATAGACCATGCTGATGATATCTACCTTTGGGAATCAAATTTGCCTAAATATATATTCCCACAGACCTTCCAATTCCCTGAAATCATCGGACTTTGTGAGATTAATTACTGGGCCAATGAAAAATCCCTAGTAACCCCTAGCAAAGAGATTTTTTTCACAATCACTACAGAATCCATAAACCAGATGCTGTAGATCCAACCCAAGCCTGATGAAGCCCCATTGTTTATTGAAATCCTCACTTAATTATATTTAAATCTAGACTTTCCCAAGAGGTTTCAAATCTTCAAAACCTTTCTTCCTCCATCAGTGGAAACCCTAAAGAGTAACCCTCCTTATTCAGCTTCAATTTTTTCAGAAAGAACCAAACAGATTTTCGCAATGTTGTCTTGCATTCTAGGATACTTCACAGATGAATATGTAGATGCTTCTATCTTAGGTTTTTTGTCCATTTTATGCCCAGGATAGCCTCTAGCTTTCACATTTAACTTTGCTCAATACTTATCAGATGCCATCCATGAGAAATTAGTTAAATTACCAGAGGAAGGAGTGTTTAAGTATTCATCTTTTTTTTTTCATATGTTCATGTACTTCCAATCTGAAAGGTTTGTAGTTAACCTTCAAAAATTGGACATAGAGGGTAACCCCCAATTTGTAGTCTTCTGGACTTCCTTAATCAGAAAGGATTCCACAGAATTCACCTACAAGGACTTCATTGACGCATTTGTTTATCCAATTGTCAACATGCTGAGTAGCAGCATTCAACCAAGAGTCAGTGATGAGATAAAGAAGGTCTTACAATTGTCTGAACACAAGAGAATAGGATACTAGTATTTATACCAGAACCACACTGAAATTAGGGTGTATGGATGTCAGCTTACTCCATACAAGCTGCCCAAATACCTCCTAATGAGTTTATTTGAATTATAATACATCAGGCAGATCCTAAACTCAGATGAAGTCAATTTCCTATCAACAAAGAAGAAAACTCAGTTTAAAATTAAGAACCAACTTGGTCCTTTCATTTGTAATAATAGGAATGTTGGTCAACAAGCAGAAAAGTGTTTATAGGATTTCAAGTTTAGCAATAGTTTTAAATGGTAGTATGATCCTTTGGGAGTTATCATTAAACTAAGAGTTAAATTCAAATTAAATCTTTTTTTCCATGAGTCAAAACCAGAGATTGAAAATAATTCCAATAGAGATTGAGATTATTGATACAGATGTGATTGTTAAAGAGAATGCACCTCCAATAGTTTCAGAGGAAACTCATCAGCCATCAACCTCTAATACTCAAATCATTCAAATGAAACACATTGTATAGGTATCTTCATCAAGAAAACCAGTGGACAAAGAACAAGATATAATGGAAAAATATAAAGAAATCAAATTGAGGAATGAGGCATTGAAATTTGTCACATGTGCTCAATATTGGAAACAGACTCCTAGTGACCAAAACAAGTTGCTTTTAGCCTTTGATTATAAAAATAGGAAGATGCAAATGACCTTTTTGCAGCCAACAGTGCAAGCTTCAAAGTCATCAACAGACTATAATAAAACAACATTTGAAGTTCAAGCCAAAGATCTACATCCAATAGATCAAATTGAGTTCCATAACCAAGCTGGAGAAATTATTTACTGCACTATGACTAACAAATCTATGAGTGTACAAAAAAAAACAATATTCTCTAGAAAACATCAAAGCACAGTTAAAGCTATAGGATTCATCCTCATAAGAAAAGGATAATAGAATCAAATCACTTTAAGAATTGGTCATGGAGGTTGGATGTGATCCAAATAACATCAAAGCAGCTAAAGAGCTCATCAAGAAGAAGAATGCAGACATTGTTGCATTGAAGAAGCAGCGCAAATTACCTCCAACGGAGCATCCACAGACTAAAGAAGTTTTGGAGAATGAAGGTCAGAAATAGGAAATGATGAAACTCATCATTTAGTTGACAACTCAACTAAAAGATATGGAGAATTAAATGGATAAATTGGTGCAGGAGAAAAAGGCCAGCATGGAAGCAATCCATGTCACTGCCATTCCTACAGTTACAACAACATTTCCATTACCTATAGCAGTTCCAGTGGCTACAACAATTTCAACTACACCAACTACTACACCAGCAGCAGCTCATCCCAGTGATGAAGAAGGTAAATTGATCAAAGCCATGCAGGACATGTCAATCCAAACAAATGAAATTAATAGACTTAAAGAACAAACAAAAATTCGAGAAGATGAAAAGAAGTTGGTACAAATAATGCATAAATCAAAAACACATAAGTCAAACGCATTGACTGGCAAAATATAGAGAATAGACATTGAAAGAACCACTTGCCCAAGAAAAACGGCAGCTGTGGGCCAATATCATTAACTCTGTTAATGATATTTGGCCATCTATCCAAGTTATATTTGAGCAGAAAGATTTGATCAAGGAAGCTAGTGAAGTTATTCAGAAAGTCAAAGAGGAACTTGGGAAGAAACTAGAAGAGGCCACTGAAATAGTAAAGTTTCTAAATTCCAAAAACAAACAGGAATTAGAATAAATTGGCGTAAGTGATAGAACAAAAACAATCTTATAGGTAAGAAAGGTAATTTCCAAGAGAAACTTGATGACACAACTTGATAAGTGTTAGACTATGGGGTTAGAAATAACCAGATTCATGGTCAAATTTGATGTTTTGAGGCGGAAAGGTTTGCCTAATCCCTTGGTGATCAATGACAGATTAATGAAGCATGAAGACTATGACAAGAAAATCAGAGAAGTGGCTAAAGAACAGTCCAATAATTCCTCTATGAAAGGAATTCCTACAGGAAAAGTACTCTATCAGAATTTTGAAAATCTATTTTACCTCCAGCATGAGGTAAATCATCTCCTTATAAACAAGCCCACTTTTGAAAAATACACATAAGTTGATGAGATTTACAGGAGAATGGTAAAAATCAAATTACTAGATGAAGAGGCTTGGGAAAATTTATATGATTTACTATGACAGGTGAAAGAGAGTCAGGTTAAAGGTGAAAACAGAGCAGTCAAGGTTAAAATGAAAATAGAGTAGTCAAAGACAGATGAAAGACATAATTTAAAGATGAAAGATAGTGTAAAATAAAGTCAAAAGGGAGCCATTGTGAAAGTAGCATTCAGAGAGATAAAGCAACAAAAGATCACCCCAACACAAATAAAGCAAACAACAAGACAAATAAACAAGGACAACTTGCATTAGTTACCTAGGTGTCTCTATCTTCTTGCATGAAGATATTTATTTTCCTTGAATATTTCCTAAATTAGTTTTAGGATATTTTGTATTATTTTTTGTATAAATACTTCATAATTCGAAGTATTAAGTGTGGAAATATGAACATTTCTATAGTTGTAATTGATATAAATACCTGAGGGTTTATTGTACCATTTTCAAGTCAGCAGATAAGACAAGTAATAAAGGAATTGCATTACAGGATTCATGTGTTGAGCCACTTCAGTGAAGTATCTTTCAATTGTTCATGTTTTTCCTTAAGTATTCCATAAAATTATATTTTTTCCAAATTTAAATGTTATAAAAGGAATATTATTGCAAAATTTGTTTAAGTACACTCTGTTCTGAACTGTTATTCATTTTAATGTTTTCTTCTGATATATAGATCTGAGAATCCTTAATTTCTCTCCCATCCCGATTGACCTCTGTCACTTTCCTTCATTATCAGATTTAAGGAATCCTTAACTGCTCCTTGATCCTGATTGAAAACCACTTCACCATCCAGCCTAAAAGATCTGATTTTGCTCAGCTACCTCACCCTGTGAACACTTCCTTTAGAACTTGATTTTGTTCTGTTTTCTTGATACATTGACTCCATGGCCCAATGGAAAATAGGAAGACATCTATTCATCAATAATTCCACCAAAAAAATTAAATCAAACCAAATAAATCTTACAAACTAGCCTAAAATCAATTAAAACAAAAAATTTAAAACATAAAGAGAGATCCCTCTCTGAGCATTAGGAAGGCTAGATCCTGATCTCAAAAGTTGGTTGATAGTTACCTCTAATATTTCTTTAAACAAAACATAACCCTAGGAATTATTGAAGTGATAACACATAGATATATTACTATAAGACCTAAAAAACACTTTATTATGATTGTCAAGGGATTGTGAAGCCATTGTCTATGCATGGGCAGGAAAGCCTACGTACTTGACCTAGATCTATTTCTAGTTAGGGTTTTTGGTGCGAAGAACCATCCGCTAATATTATAGATCTGAAGACACCCACATCATTTAATTCTCTCTCAGGGTGTGGAAACCTGGTTTCAACACCCCCCCCCCCCCCAATACTCCTTCGAGTGAGACTTTGAACTTCGCAAGTAGGCCACTGCCGAAAGGGCCAGTAGTAAGAGGGTTTTGTTGGTTAAGCTTAACTCTGAACCTGGGTCAGGACCCCTCAAGCCAACATTATCAAAATAATATCTATTTTACTCTTGTATTGAAGGATAAATATGCTTGTTATTATGTGGCTTATATGGTTGTTATGTGCTTGTCATTTCTATTGTTTATATGCTGGTTATGAATGTGTTTTATGGCAGCGATGATGTATGGCTCTCATCATGTTTTAATTTTAAAATGAATGAATAATGTATCTATACCAAGTAGATGATAATGTAGTTAATGTGATGAGGCAAAAATGCTTCTTAGCGATTTTCAGATAAGTATGAGACCCCTATGCTCAGATATGTTATTTAAACATGTAGATTACATATTTGTGACATGTTTGACAAAATTCTTGTCATGGCTAGTAGGGGTCCAGTTAAGTCCTTGTTAAATTGTTTGCTTTGGCATTGTTATTATACTGTGATATTTCATTTATGAAAGTTTCATGGTGTTCTAGGCAGTGACCTAGGCTCTAGGCCTGAAAAAGTGGCTCAAATCCCGAGGATGTTGGCACAGGTATGAGAAAAAATGTCCATGGACGCATGCATTCCCATGTTGTGGGAGCGTCTAGAGCCTCCCATACGCACCCTTTCCCATATCAAGGGAGCGTCCGGGGGTTTAATGGTCTAAATGCTAAGTGGGACCCAGGGGATGGATACCTGAGTGGTTGGAATGGCTCCTGGGAGTTTTTGTGTTGACGTGGAAGGTTTTTTGATGTGTTTCCATTGATTCCACTTCCTTAAAGTCACCTAGGAGGCTAAATCCCATTATAGTGGTCTCTCGTCACATGGTTACCCCGGTTGGCTAGTTACTTGGGTAGATGTGGGAGGAGGGTGTTATAGATTGCTATCAAAGTAGGTTCCATTCTATTTTGGTGATGTCTGTTTTTCATTCTCCTTGTGCGATATATAATACCACTGAGTGGACATATCAGAATGTGGTTGTGCTCTTCTTGGGTGAATGTGTTTGTCATACATACATGTCGATTGCATATGTGTTACTTATGTTTTTGGATTATGTGCTTGTTGTGTATACATGGTGGTGGTCATTGTTGCAGTTGTGTCACCATGTGGAAGTTGATGGTGTTGTTTTTGGATGTGATTGTCATGAATTCATGTCAGTTATGCATTTTTTATGCATGTCAATGTCTATATGTTGTTATGCATGAATTTTCATGGTTAAGGTTGTTTTCCATGAGTTCATTGTAGGAATTTTAGGTCATCATGATGTTGTTGGTATGTTATGATGCTAATGTGTTGGTTGAGATAGATCAAGAGATGAAAATCATCAAAGTGAATTTGTGGCACTAGACTTTGGGGTAAGAGAAAATGATCATACAAGACTTTTATGTTTGGCATGCATGTATGTTAGTTAATGGATTGTTATAAGTATTAGTGTTATATATATGTTTTTCATTATATTGTTGTTGTGGTTACATACATGGTAGATTCTACTGAATCAGTGTGGTCATATGCACGTGTGTCGAATAAGTCATGAATGATAGTAATGTGTTGTCATATGCATTGTTGTTGTTGTTTTACATTAGTTAACTTGATGATGATTTTATATGTTGGTGATAAGTATGTTATATGTTAAATTTTTGTTGTTATGTGATAGTTAACTTGATTATTAGGGTTATTACATTAAGATCTTGATGTTATATGTATTGTGTTATTCTAGATTGGCCTATCCAAATGGTTATGGTTACGATATTCAGGTATGAGCCAACATATCTGTGATATGTGTTGTACTAATCTAGACTGACTATGCATATGTGATTGTTATGCATGAATGACAATTGTTTATGAGTTTGTGATGTGAACATGTTATCTAGTTGCTATTATGGATATCATGACCTTATTTATGTTTGACTGATATGTTGTGAAATTATATCGTGCTAATATAGATTGATTTTGCAAACAAAATAGCCTCCCCTGAGATACATTACAGTATGAATTTGCCTATTTTGTGTACTTGATGCTTAATTGCTTGATTATGTCATCTATCTAGTGTTGAGTGTTTGGTCTCTATTATGTCTTCTAGTTGATTTATATAACATGGTACGTTTATAGTTTGTTTGAATGTTTGATTAATCGTATTCTATGAGTATGTATCTGTAAGATTGCATGAATAAATGATCTTGTTTTAAGATGGTTGTGCTAACACATATGTGTTGAGATATTTGATATGTACTTGAGTGTAAGTAGGTGATAGTTGTAGCAGTATGTATTATGATTGAATACTATGAGTTAATTATTGACTATGACATGGTTGTTAGACTTGGTAAAGGTTTGTTTCAAATTGATAGATATGGTGTCTTGATCTTTGGAACAAGTGGTTGACATGTGTGATCAGTTACAAGGGAGAATGTGTTGCACAATAAGGTAAGATAACCGGTTTATCATTATATTTATTTATGCGTTGACAATTATGTGGTTATGAAAGTATGATGCAGGGGATTGCATGGCAAGAGACTCCCATGAAATATTGGAGAAGTATCAGTTTTATTTTTACTTCGGAAGCACTAGGGACCCATGGGGATTGAGGCATGGTGTTTATTGCCAATCTTTTTTTTTTGGTCTTTTGTCGTCTGTTGTGCTTGATTTGTGGCTTTGTTTATGTCCAGTGTATGGCCATACCACTTTGTTTGCGGTTTTGTATTGTTATTGGTTTTCATGGTTTTCTTCTTGTTTGTTTCTTTTTCTTATATTTTTTTAGAGCCTTGGGAATTGGTTGGGAAAGAGGAAAGTTAATGGAGCTCTGGGAGTGTTGAATGGAACCTTATAGGTAATGTAAGACTCGGATGAAGCCTGATGCATGTAAAAGGGAAGATAAAGGTAAGAATAGATAGTTGGTTAGACTGGTTGGGTCCATTGTGGTAAATGGACGGTGGAAGTACAGGCATGAGAAAGGTAACCAAAAAATTAAAGGAAATGGGTTTGAGTCGTTAAATACCTTGGCTAAGTTGGGAAATGTAGTTCTCAATGTTGTGAATGTTTTGCACCAATATGGAAGTTCTGTTAACCTTGACCTTATGCTATCTGGTAATTATGTTGTGATCATGATTAAAGTATATTATATATGTATATACATGTATGTATGCATGTATGTGTGTATGTGTGTATGTATGTATGTATGTATGTATGAATGTATGTATGTCGTGTCTGAAAGGTTTGTCATGGATCATGGTTGTTAATGCTAAATGTTTATATGTATATGTCGTTTTCTGATAGAATCATGATTTTTTTATGCTAATGATTGTATATATGTATGTATATATGTATCTATGTCACTTTTTGACAAGGTTGTTAGGTATCATTCTTGTGGAGGGATGATTTCTTATGCAGGTAAATGGCATCAAGAGATTCCTAATATCAAGTGGGAAGAGTAGCCATGCCAAATTTATGAGGTAAATATCATGTGGATATGAATTGATATTATATGCTTATACTATGCCTATGTTTATGTTATGGAAATGTAATGCTGAGGGGTATATCAATGAAGTGAAAGTAGTGCGATCTGCGGCATGCTAAGATAAGCATGGATAGTTGAAAGACACTAGAAGCAAGGTTGATTGTGGGGTTAGTGTGTGGTCTATGGATGTGTAGTACCATCGTTGTGTACATGTTGTGTGTGTTTTATATTCGATTGTACCTATGGCAGATATGAATTATGTAACATATGTAGTATTGTGTACATATGTAGTTGTATGCTTGTTGGGTATATTTCATATGCAATGCTGTGTATAGATGGTGCTATGTACATGTTGATATGAAGTGTTGTGTATATATCAGACAGGTATATGTTGACACATAAGTATGGTTGTGCAAAGATATAAAGTAAAATATGTTGGATATGAAGTGTTGTGTATGTATGGTGCTATGTACATGTTGTATATGCATTGTTATGCAAATATGATGTTGTGTGCATGATTGTACACATGGTGTTGTGGGCATTTGGTGTTGTGTACATGTTGTACATGTGGTGTTGTGTGCAAGTGGTGTCCTATACATGTCATGCATGTGGTGTTGTGTACATATGGTGTCATGTACATGTCGTGCATGTGGAGATGTGTACATGAGGTGTCATGTACAAGTTGTGCATGTGGTGTTGTGTACATGTGGTATTGTGTACACATTGTACAATTGGTGCAGTGTGCATTTGGTGTTGTGTACACGTTGTGTAGGTGGTGTCGTGTACATGTGATGTTGTGCACACATTGTGCGTAGTGCCATTTACAGGTGGCACCGTACATGTTGTGCATATGGTACCGCATATATGTGGTATTGTGTGCATTTCATGATGTTGTAGTGCATGATGAGGTACTATGTATGTGCATGAGTAGTCTTGGTATCATGACATGTGTATTCAAGTAGTTGTACTTTTTATATGTATATGTGTTGTGTTGTGTTGGTAAATGATGTAGGTGTATGTGTTAGTTGTATCGTATAATCTAGTGTAGGTGTATGTGTCGTATGTCGGTGTGGGTGTATGTATTTTATGGTGTTGTATGTCGTGTCTGGTTGTATGTGTGCAATGAACACTATGTGTATGTGTACGTGACTTAAGAGAAGCAAAGGCATTGGTGATTTGGTGTGGAAACCGATCCGTGTGTGCAGAGAAAGAACAAAGGCAAAATTAAGTATTGATATTTAGTTTCAGCTCTATTATGTATGTTGTGATCTACGATTTCGACTTATGATGGTTACAAGTGATTTATGATTATGGTTTATGATTATTTATGATTCATGATTTTAATTTATAGCTGCTATTTTGATCTATTCTGGACAAAATGATATGTTTATACATTATGATTTGATCAAACAACTAGTTTTACTAGTAACAAGAAGTAAATAGAAGTGTAAGTGTGCCTTCTGATGGGGCTACCAATGACGTATGATTTGAAGTTATTTCAAATTATTTTGAATCTAATGGGTGTGAAGCTTTGGTACAGAAAGCATGAGATGCCTGGCTTTGAATGTTTGAAACCACCCAAAAGAACTAGCACTGTTTAAAAGAATGAACATGGAAGATGTTGGTAAAGCACTTCAGGAGCAGGGCCGTTGTAGGACACTAGTACCAAATAGTGTCCATTGATTTCCATGAAAATGATATGACTAGTATGATGGTTTTGAGGC
This sequence comes from Pinus albicaulis, assembly GCA_034641835.2. Classification (NCBI taxonomy): domain Eukaryota; kingdom Viridiplantae; phylum Streptophyta; class Pinopsida; order Pinales; family Pinaceae; genus Pinus; species Pinus albicaulis. The sequence continues at coordinate 29,056,657 of CM076573.1, forward strand.
AGGAATATGCCTTGGTTTTTGCATCTTCCTATTCGAGGAAGCTTTTCCAAGGGATGGACTACCTGTGATGGGGGTGCTAGCAGAACTTGGAAGGTGTGTGACTGCACGGAAGGGGGTGACTGGATTTCCCGAGGGATTGTGTAGCAGAGAAGAGAAGGCCGGGGATGGAATTGTTTTTGTCATTAGCATTAACAGATGGAATCAAATGCACATTGGAAGTGTGCCCTGTAACAATGAGACAGTAACTGTTCACTGAGGGTACATTAGTGCATGATTGTAGTGCTAAACATTGGATGCAACATTTGACTTTAGCTGTGGATTCTGGACTTCCTAGGAAGGAGGTGAATCTTGGTATTAATTTGAGGGTGGAGGTGTGAGCCTTTGCATTCCCTTCTTGTTGATACAGGCATCGTATCCTTCTATTTGTTGGTTGAGAAAATGTGCATATGTTTATATGTGTATATTATTGTAAATACTGTATTGAGCTATATTTATAAATATCCATAGATAGTATTGTTGTATATATGGTTATTATTGTAAATATTGTAATAAGATATGTTATAAATATCTAGTAAAAAATATGTTTGTCATGTTTCAAAAGTGATCATTATAAATATTGCAACGAGCTATGTTATAAAGCTCCATGGAAGAAATCTTGTTGGTTGTATGTGTCATTGAACGCCGAGGACAGTGTTCCCCCAAAGGGGAGCATTCTGTAACAACCCTGGTTAAAAATCCATGTAAAAAAAAATATAAGACCAAGGTCATGGGACATGTATTCCAAGCTGAATGGTGAGAAAAACATCCTAGTGGGTGTCATTTCAGTTATTAGAGATAAAGGAAACTGGAAAAGGAAATTAAAGAGGCTTTAGAAAGGCATGAGGCATTAACTAGAATTTTATTTATGAAAATAATGGAAAATAAGATAAAAATAAGGTGAAATGTCACAGGTTGGATGTGAGGAGGAAAATGAAGGAAAATAATGGAAAATTGAAGAAAATAGAGGCCTCATTAATAAAAAGGCTTATGAGGATCGGTTGGCAAGTTTTTTCTCAAAACTTTTGCCAGTTCAATTTTGAAGCTTTCATTATATTCTCTCTCTCTCTCATATTCTTGGACACTTCAAGTTTCTTGGAGCACTCTTGGAGAGTGTGGCATTCTTGGAGTTTTGGAGCAAGGAGACAAAGGAAGGTAAGGAAAGCACAAGAGGACATCGAGATCAACAATTATAGCGGGTTTTGGTTGCATGTACAAAGTTGAATGTATTTTTTCCTCACTAGTTTTGGCATGTTGGCATACGCATGTGGTTTCTATGATTTATCATTAGCATGGAGGATTTCCTAGATTGATAATGGATTTTCCTAGTCTTTCCATTTCCTATATAGACATGGTGTTGTGGGTTCATTTAATTGTTTATTTTTCTGGTTGGTTCTCATGTTCCTTTAGATGTGGGTTGAGTTACTATTTCCTAGAGCCTTGGTTGGACAAGCGCTCTGGAGCCTTGAAACAACTTGGGTTGAGTTACTAGTCCTAGAGCCTTGGTTCAGAAAACACTTTGGAGCCCTTGGTGGGTGGAGTTACTAGTCATGGAGCCTTGGTTGGAAAAATTCTCTAGATATTGGTAGAAAATGTGGGTTGAGTTACTATACATGGAGCCTTGGTTGAAACAAATGCTCTAGAGCCCTGGATAGCTTGGGAGGAGACCAATCTGGTGATGGTTGTGATGTTCAACCCTGAGGTGGAATCACTCGTTGAGGGTTGAGGTGGTTTGGCATCTGGAAGCCCTAGTTTGGTTTTGATCAATGATTTTTGTGAGATCTCCCATTCATGTCTGGAATATGGCACGGGGTGACTGGATGAAGAGAGATTTGGCTTAGCCATATCTATGGTCGAGTGGAACATGGAAGTCCCAAACTTAGTTGCATATTGCTTATGGAAATAAGAGCTCATTACCTCTTGTATTTATGGGTAAATATTCTTATTATTATGTGGATTATATGGTTTTTATGTGCTTTTTATTTCTGTTGTTTATATTCTAGTTATGAATGCGTTTTATGACAATGATGATGTATGACTCTCATCATGTTTTGATTTGTGAATGAATGAAAAATGTATCTATGAAAAAATAGATGATAATTCCATTAATGTGATGAGGAAACAATACTTCTTTGCAATTCTCAGATAAGTATGAGAATCCTATGATCAAATCTGTTATTTAAACCTGTAGGTTACATATTTGTGACATGTTTGACGAAATTACTATCATGGCTAGTAGGGGTCTAGTCAAGTCCTTATTCAAGTGTTTGCTTTTGCATCGTTATTTCATTGATTTTCTATTCATGTAGCCTTGGTTGGAACAAATGCTCTGGAGCCCTGGATAGCTTGGGTGGAGACCAATCTGGTTATGGTTGTGATGTTCAACCGTGAGGTGGAATCGTTGGTTGAGGGTTGAGGTGGTTTGGCCTCTAGAAGCCCTAGTTTTGTTTTGATCGATGAGTTTTTTGAGATCCCACATTCATGCCTAGAATATCGCATGGGGGTGACTGGATGAAGAGTGATTTTTCTCAGCCATGCCTATGGTCGACTGAACATGGAAGTCCCAAACTTGGTTGCATATTTATTATGGAAATAAGAGCTCATTTCCTCTTGTACTTATGGGTAAATATTCTTCTTATTATGTGGATTATATGGTTTTTATGTGCTTGTCATTTCTGTTGTTTATATTCTGGTTATGAATGTGTTATATGACAGTGATGATGTATGACTCTCATCATGTTTTGATTTGTAAATAAATGAACAATGTATCTATGACCAAATAGATGATAATGCAATTAATGTGATGAGGCAACAATACTTCTTAGCGATTCTCAGATAAGTATGAGACTCCTATGCTCAGATCTGTTATTTAAACCTGTAGATTACATATTTGTGACAAGTTTGACGAAATGCCTGTCATGGCTAGTAGGCGTCAAGCCAAGTCCTTATTCAAGTGTTTGCTTTTGCATCATTATTTCATTGTTATATTTCATTTCTGAAAGTGTCATCGTGGTCTGGGCAGGTACCTTGGCTATGGGCCTGAAAAAGTGGCTCAAATCCCGAGGACACTAGCACAAGCCTGAGGAAAAAATTCCCTAGACACATGCATGCACATGCTATGGGAGCATCCAGAGCCTCCTAGATGTACCCTTGCCCATATCAAGGGAGTATATGAGGGCTTAATGGTATAAAATCTCAGTGGGACCCAGCGAACAGATACCTGAGTGGTTGGAATGGGTCCTGGGAGTTTTGTTGCTGATGTGGAAGTTTTTTTGACGTGTTTCCATCGATTCCACTTCCTTAATTTATCATAGGAGGTTTAATCCCATTATAGTGGCTTCTCGTCGCATGTTTACCTGGGTTGGATTTTTACTTGGGTATATGTGGGAGGAAGGTATTACAATTCTCAAGCATCATCTAAATGGGCTCATTCTTCACAAAACCCATGTTTTAGTTTCTTGAGATCTATCTTATTTTTTACACAAAATGTGTTTAAAAGTTGACTGCTCTAAAATTGTTGCTAATCTAGATCACCTTCTTTGATCAAGTGTTGAAGGCTCACACTTGCAACACTAAGAAAAGTGCTACTACTGATATGAAAAATAAACTAATTTAAAACATAACTAAACTACATAGATCATAAAACTACATGAATTATTAAAACTACATCTTATAACAAAACAAGAATATAAAATTATAAAATAAATAACACAAGAACTTACGAAATGTCTTTTATTCCATTATAGTTTGGAAGTATGCTCCAAGAGTTCTTCCCTTTGAATGGAAAAGATACTCTTATTTATACAAAAAAAATATAACTAATTAATATATGTAGATCCACAAATCTCTCCTAGATCCATAAATGTCTCATGTGGTTAAAACCATGTGTTAATATCTAACAAGTAATATCTCTACATATCCTCTCACAAATATCTAAAACATTTGATAAGAAATATTACCACAACTTTCATGATTCTTCTCCATCAAATGCACTTAAATGATTATCTCAAATCTTCAAGGGTTGAAGAGGAAATTCAAATTTGAGGCTAATTCGTCAAAAATATGACTTTGCTAGGGCCTTCAAATATGCTTACAAACATCACAAAACACATCCAAATTTTAAATGTAAGTGAAAAAATATTATTTTTTTGATATTTAATCATAAATTCACACAAAATACTAAAATAAATGCTTTGGAAATAATAAGTCCAAACCCATATATAATGATAAGAAAGGTCTTAATGTAATTTTATTAGATAATGGAATATGAATAGAAGTGAAAGAAAATAATGTGAAAAATATGGCATTTTGGAGACCCAACAATTAGTTTCAAAATGATCTTGTGTGACTTTATTTTATTGAGTGATGTGATTTCCAATTATTATTTTAGTTATGCAATTTTTCTTTAGCTTGGATGCATTTCATTTTGGTTTATCTTATCTCCACAAAGGGAGAAGAACTCATGTCCTTTTATCTCCTACTATATGATACAAAATATTGTGTGATTGTTTCAGTTTTTAAACAATGGAGAATATGGGGTTCTCACATCCTCTTAGCTGTGTTGAAATTCTTTTGCAAACTATAATTTTATCATGATAATTACTTGTGACTGATTGATTCGTAAATTATCGCGGATATTCCACTGGAAATTTTGTCACAACAAATCTAATAATATTATATTAAAATTTTGAGATTCTATACTATTAGAGTTTTATTAAATTTCTAGATCTATAGATTTTACTGTAATAATTTGATGCATGCGAAAGGAAATTATGCAGAAAATAGAGAAAGACAAAATGAAATCTTAGAACCCCACACATAAGACACAAGATATTCTTTGGGAAATCCTTTCAAGAGAAAACCTAGATGGAAGGTGAGGTCACTCCGCTCTCTTTCTCCGTCTGGAAATATAGTTGCATATACAAAGAAGTATGGCATGTGGCCCATGGGCTGCTACAGTGCACAAATCCTCTTTGTGTTCTCTACCTCCTATCCCTCTTGGCTATTTTTTCTTATACATGGAACAAATTCACTCGAAAGAATGAAATTCCTCTTCCTCCTAGTGGCCTAGTTATAGCACAACTTGATAGCCTACTAGTAGTTAAGTTTGACTACATCAACTCTTAACTAGAGTTACAATATAGACTCTTATAGAGTATTTTACATCAAAATAACATGGCTAGCCCCTTTTTACATGAATAATGGGGGTTGACATGTCATCCTCCTTAATTATAGGTGTGAAAATAGGAAGATCAAATTATGGGTGGCATAACTTTTGCATACAAACTCTGATTGACACACTTCTTGTGTCGTTGGAAATATGTCTCTATGTAGAATAGCATGAAAAAGTGAAATTTTATAGAGAAAAATTTTTGCCCCCAAAAAACATCATTTGATGCCTCAAAATGCTCCTAAAGGGTTTCAGAGCCTATTTTTCCAAACTAGGTCCCACTGGTAAAAATGGTCCCATGAGATGATTCCTCCACTTTTTCCACTCTGAACGCATCGAGATTGATGACAAAAAAGTAGAATGATCTAATACAGATCATTGATATGTGTGTGTGTGTGTTTCCTTTTAGTATTCACTTCTTTTAGTTATGTCATCAAGTAATTATACATTCAAAAATATAGAGATTACAATGAACAAGAGACAAGAGACAAGAGACACCATGAATTAGGCCAGAGGCCAAGGAAAAACCCATAAGGGGAAAACCCACCAATAATTTCCTTATAGAATTTTTGTCAATATGAGAAATAAATGTCACAGATAAACTAATCAGAATCCCAAGTACCAAGTTAACCATCCATTAGACAATAACCGCCATAAGTTTGTTCATATGACCTCAAGTCATAGGCTACCCATGAATATCATCATCATCATCTATATTAGCTTCCATTATCACTATATTACCACAAATAATTCCCTATTTAGTACCTTTATTTGTTAACCTTATTTCTCATGATAGTCCTTCGAATATATGGCTTAAAACATACAAATATACCTCAAATAATTCAAGACTTTTGCTTCAAATAAGTGAACTTATTGCTTCAGATCAATGATCATTTTGAGCCTCAAATATCCACATCATTTCAGAGATTCAATTTTCCCTTGAATTCATTCCTCTTAGCTTGATTTCTTCACATGTCCTTGTCTAACTTTCCTTGTCAAGAGAAACTATGTCTTTATCACATTTCAATTTCTCCCACGAAGCTTTGAATTGGTTTCAAAATGGTGGAGTACTATGCCAATATATAGTGGTCTCATCATCCAAAAGTTGTCTCTAAGGGCGATCCAACTTGACTTTTGAAAATTTTAATTAATAACTGAGACACAAAACATCTTTGCAACTTCATTTTTATTTTTTCTTTTTAAATGTCCAAATGGGACAAGATAAAATCTTTTTTTTACTCAAATAAATTATTTTACTATTTTATAAAATAGAATGATAAATGGAATTCTCTAGGAGTAGCCCACAGTCACAAGCTTTGCTCAATCGGCTTGGTAAGCAGTGTATCCAGTTGTCAGTGGTGGACCTAAGGGGGATCGAGCTGCTGACTTGGGTGGGCACTCCCTGAGTGGCCCTGCGCATGGGAGGGGGCGACCCTCCTCTTTTCGAGATGTAGTAAACAGGTCCAAATCATTTGTGACAGGGTTTAATGGGCCAATATATGAACCATCTGGTGTTGTGTAAACCCAGTAATGGGGGCGTAATGTTAGGCTAAGGTAAAAAATCGTTGCCTTCCAAAATCCACGAAAAAACCAAAGTTTCTGATCTCGAACAATAGATTGGAGAAGTCTTATTGTTATCACCCAAAAAATTATCACCTAGCAATTTCTTACTAGGCGGATCAAAATACACCACGTAGGAATAATTTTACCATGGTAAATCCATTTTCACCATAGGAAATAATTTATTAAACCATTTTTCCTAAATTATTTCTCATTAAAATTCAAAAACCCTATGAGAATAATTAAATAAATAATTATTTAGTTAATATTCTCTATAAATCATTTTTAAATAATTATTTGATAATTATTTTTTATCACTTTGGACTTAATCACCTTGAAATAATTAAATAAATCACTATTTATTTATTATTCCTTATTTAATTCATATTTTCCTTATGAGATAATTATAAACCACTATTTAATAATTATTTCTTTCTTAATTCTCACAAAGTGATTAATAAATCAATTTAATTTGTTAATTACTTCAACCACCTCCTAAATAAAGATATTTGACCATTTTGAATAACTTCTCCCTCTTAAAATATGATAAAGTATTCACAATTACTATATTTTGATTTAGTCAATAATATTTTATTTTTTATAGTTCCTAATTTGGCTCAATACTTTATTGTAAATAGAGGGTTTTGTATTCATTCTTCACCATGACCATTTTCATCGTCACCACTATCATATCATCACATTTGAGCTCCCACTTGAGTTCAAGCTATTTGTTTTAATTTTTTCCCCATTGCAAGTTGAGAGAGAGAAATAGATTGCTGAAGTGTAAGGACAAAAGGACCCATCCCATGAAGGGGTATCTATATACCCAAGTTTATAAGTTCTCCTCACCAAGTGTATCATTTATATTAATAACAATTTTCCTTTTCATATGATCCATTTGGTTCCTACACTTTTATATTTTTTTTATATGTTTCTGGTTGTATATGATCTGTTGTGTTGCATGGTTTTTCTTTGTTTTTTTATTGTATATTTGAAGCATATACAACCATATTATGTTTTCAGGGTCACTATTCACCAGTGACTTAAGTGAAGCGTTTTTGGTACACATACTAAAAAATGGCGACTCCATTTGTGTAGTAATTAAGAACCTTAGTGACTGTTGTTTCAACTATTTTATGTGTTTTTCTAGCTATTTTATCCCACTCAATTTCTATTTTTAGATCTCCTTTTTTTTTGGAAAAAAAAATTATGTTGGGGTTCCATATCTTTCTGTAGGTCACAAGTACCAGCCGAGTAGGAGATGAAACAGTCTGGTTCATATCTGTTGAGCGAGAGAAGTGGGAAAAATGCATAATTTTTGGCCCAGTAACTATGCACTTCGTACTTTTCAACCCATAAACTTCTCCCAACGCACTTTTCTGGTTGGTGTCTTCAATCTACAATTTTCTGAATTTTTTTCATATTTTTAGCTTTTGTCGATATTGTTGCGTGTGTTTCAGTAAGGGTTTATATTCTTTCTTGAGTCACCCCTAGGTATAGATCCACTTATTAGTTACTCATTAAGGAAAAATCCCCCTAGGGCTTAGAGTACACCTCCATCATTTAGGAAGATAATTTTTGAGTTGAGGAGTCTAGTGTGTAACATTTTTTCATCCACTATTTTTCAGTGTTTTTTCCACATTTTTGTAGTCCTTTTAGACAATTTTTTAAAACAATTTATACCCCTTAGAATATTTTGTTTCCTTTCCCCCTCAGGATCCCCTTGTGTATCCTCGCCTTTGTAGCTTCTTGTCTATCTTTTTACAACATTTTCACCTCTGCTTTTTGCTCATTTTTTGTTCCATTTTTCAGCAGCCTTCTTCCCTTAGATCCTAGTCCCTTATAAAATAGATGTTTAGGCCATTTTGTGTGTCTTTGAGCTGTTTGTTTTCCCTGTTTTATTTTTCTTCTTAATTTCCTTCTTGGGTGGGGGGTTCGGGCTTCAATTTCTGTTCATTTTATTTTCCATTTTCACTATTATTTATTGTTTATGCACTTTATTTTCAACAGTATTGGCATCATCAAAACATCCTTAATAAACTCATCCACTTGACACATTTTTCACACATGCACACCCTAAGCGAATGTGAGCATGGTTAACACCACCAAACCAAGACTTGAAACAATACGCCTTAATAACTTAACCCACATATATTAATCCCACTTGGGCACCAAGGCAAAAACAATCATTGTAGTCAGATGCAGGATAAGTGGGATAGGATTCCGATAAAACCAATTGATTTCTTACATCGAGGCATAGAAATATTACATATTAGGGAGCTTAAAATATGTCACCATCCCATGGTCCAATGCCAGAGTGCGTCAAAAACGTGATTCAGAGGGGGTTAGGCTAGATCACCGTGCGAGCGATTCTCCTCAGGGCTACACAACCTATGGTAGGGAATTTTTTGTTGTGGTTGATCACCAAGAAGTTCAAGACTCGACCACCCCCATGGAACGAAGGTAACCTTAGTGGCCAATCCTAGGAAAATACCCTTTAGGACTAGTTGTGGGAAAGCAGTTGATCCTCTACCCCATCTTTCTTTAGACAACTCTGCTTATGGGGATCAAATTCTGTCAAGTAAGTAGTCTCCTATAAGGCCATATGAAACAATATAATTAGGACTTGTTTGAGGATTTAGATCACCTTTAGGCTAGAGTTCATTTTTTTCTTTGATAGGATGTGTTTTCTTGAATTAGAGTAGCATATCATTATAGTTAGTTTACACTTGCACCACTGCACTAGTGTTTTCTTGTTGTTTGTTACTCTATTATCTTATCATCACCCTTTAGCCTCTTGAGTCATGTTTTTCTTGACACCATTGCACCCCCTAGGAATTTTTTGCGAATACTTCATAGCCTTCACCCCCGGTTTCCTTTAAGACATCTTACTCTCTCTCTCGTCGAGTTCAAATCCATCCTCCTTGTCCTCCATTGAGTCCTAATACTAACTCTAGTTCTTCTGATTCTTTTATTTCCTCGTCTGATTCAACATATTTTCATCTCGACACGACCACCATGTCAGGCACTAATGTGGGTGGCAGAAACCAAGGTGGTAACCATGGTAACCCTACCGGCATAATCTCTACATGTATGGCCACTAATTATCCCTTGCTTCCTTATATGTCTTGTTCGAGTCTCCCTAATTTTAGCCAACTTATCAACGATCCTATTCTCCATAACCCGAATTGGCCTTCCATGCCCATAAAGCTTCCTTCTAACATTCCTAAGTTTGAAGGTAAACCTGGAGAAGACCCAGCCAATCATGTTCGCTCTTTTCACATGTGGTGTTCATCAAATTCAATTACCGAAGACTCCATTCATCTTTGTCTCTTCCAATTCACCTTAATTGGAGTTTCCGCCAAATGGTATGTGGACCAACCGCATGCCTCCCATTCTACCTTTGCAACTCTTGGCAAATATTTTATGTTTAAATTTGGTAGCTCAAGGATGAATTTTTTCTAGAAGAAACAATATCTTTTAGTCATGTTTGAACCACCTATAATAAAATTTCCTTTCTAACAATTCTAATATGAATTTCCAAAAATAGTAAGTCACAACTCAATTTGGAAGTGACTTTCCAAAAATCGAAGGTCATGTCTAAATGATCAAGGATGATCTTGACATATGGAATCCACTTTAAAATGAAATCAATCATGATTATACAAGTCAAGAATTAATATATTTATCCTTACTAGTATTATTATTATTATGATACTATTATTTATAAAATAGTATAAAGTCATTTACCTTTAATGGATTAATAAAAAATGAATTCTCTCATGGAATAAGTAAATTAAATTGAGAATATCTTACTTGGAAAATTGACCCTTTCTCTTGGAATAAAATAGCAACACCACACTTAAGAGAATGGAACTCTCCCTCACTAATTCAATGGATGACAAAAGTACAACTCCTCATTAAATGCACTTGTAACTCCCTCATTCAATTCGATTTTGTAACTCTCACAAAATATTCTCTCATGTGTAAGTGTAATCTCTCTCCCCATAATACAAATTGTAATTCCTCAAGACATGTATATCTCTCTCCCCATAATACAAATTTTAATTCCTCAAGACATGTGTATCTCTCTCTTTATTCTTGGGATGAGTTACACTTCTCCTCAAGTAACTCCTCCCCCATGGAATTCAATTCTCATGTTATTGACTCAAGGCATGAATTCATTTTGTAACTCCTCCTTTCTCATCTATTTAAGCAAGATCAAGTGAGAGTTGAGAGTAGCATCTTCATTGTGAAGGAGAGCTAGTGTTGAGTGTGTGCAATAGAAGTGTGAGATAAAATGAAGATTAAGAGAAAGGGAAGAGCTAAAGCAAGTGTGAAGGGAAAGATTTTATCAAGAGAAGGATATATTCAAGAAAAGAGAAAGAGCACCTAAGCTACAAGATGATCAGGCATTGGTGAATTTATTCATTCTCATTCTATCTCTCTTTGTACTCTACTAAAAAATTGAAGAAATATAATATAATAAGAATCATTTATGTTTTCCCCTTGTGGTTTTTTCCCTAGTCATTGGAACTATCTCTAAGTGTCTTATATGTGTGCTTGATTTTCTTCATATGATCCTTAAGTTTATGCTCTATCTACAATTTCTGATCTAAAAAGTTTAGAAGAATAAATTTTCATTCTAAGTAATTTCAACAACATAGAACATTTAGTTTACTACAAAGTACATTCATTTTTTTGCAAATTACATTCAAATTTCTACAAAGTACATTCAGTTCCATTCAGGTTTCAACAAATTACATTAAGTTCTCTGTAAATTACATTCAATTCCATTCATTTTTTGCAAAGTACATTCATTTTTCTGCAAAGTACATTCAACTTTTTGCAAGGTACATTCAATTCCATTCAAGTTTCTACAAAGAATTTTTAAATTTATGCATAAATCTTTCATACTTTAACATGGTATCAAATCCTTGGTGAAGACAAGTCCTAGGAGACCAAAGATCACCTGAAGAGACCCCACTTGCTACCAAACTTTTCTAATCAAGATGACTTTGTCTTGATTCAAGGTAGAGAAGAAGATAAATGCGGCTTCAAACTTTGGTTTGTGGAAAAAAAGGCTAGATATCACTTTTGAAGAACATGAAGTTCTGGAATATGTATAAGGCACAACAACTGATCCACCAGAGAATTCAAGTTTTGTTGTCAAATCCAAACATAAAAGGGTGAAATCAAATCTAGCAAAAATATCGTTGATTCTTTGAGTGATCAGCTCATTACTTATGTTTCTAGTTGAATAAAGTTAAAGAAATGGATAAAAAAATAATTGGCATGTTTTCAATTAGTAACTTGAACCTGATTATTGCCTTGAAGAATCAGCTGAAGGACTTCAAGATGAACAAATGAGAAATGGTTCAAGCACACTTTCTGAGAATGACCAAAATCAATAACCAAAGGTCAACAATTGGTGAATTTGTACCTGAAACAGAAATGGTGTTGATTGCATTTGGAGGCCTTTCTCTTGTTTTGGAGACTTTTATCACCACCATCAACAATATAAACATTATTCCCACATTTGATGAGCTCCTAGGAAAGTGTATCCAAGAGGAGGCCAAAATTATATCCAGAGGGAGAATTTCACATCATGAAGAAGGAGAACCTACTTCATTTTCAACCTATGAAAATATAAAGAAAGGTAATGAAAATAAATCTTCTTTCAAATCAAATAAAGGGAATCTAGACATGCCAAAAGTTAGATGCTTTAATTGTCAAAAGCATGATCACTTTTCTCGTGATTGTAAATAAAGAAGAAGAGCACCTAGATTCAAAAACCAATATTATTATAGAAAAGGATCTTATGAAAATCGAAGAAAAGAGCATCCTACGAAAACAATAAATCCAAGATATAAAAATAATGCAGCAAAAACTCAATCAATATATTTTCTTGTTTCTTCTCTTTCCAGTTCTTCTGCAAATTCATTTGATAGTTAGTTAGTTGATAATGGTGCTTCCAAACATTTTGTTGGTTACAAAGAAGCACTCTTTATTCTAGTTGAGAGGGAGACTAATTTAAATGTTATCCTTGGAGATAACTATACTCACCAAGTTAAAGGTTATGATTTAGTTTCATTTCAGTTAGATGATGACAAATCTATTTTTCCGCAAGAAGTTTTGTGCGTACCTTGTTTAAAAAAAATATTGTATCCATATCTGCTCTAGAAGATAAAGGAATGAAATTTGATTTTATTAATGGAAAATTTATAACATATCCTTTGAAATCAATTATGAGATAAGCCTTCAATATTGGATCAATATTTCAAGGGCTTTACAAATTCAATGGTAAACCCATTCATGCATTGGTCCATGATATTGATATTCAGTGTGAGCTATGGAATATAAGATTTTCCCACATACACTACAAAGCCTTACCTCATGTAGGGAATATGATATTTGGAATTCTTAAGATCGTAATGGATCATGAAGGATCTTTCCCAATATGTGCAAGTGGAAATCATATAAAGAGACCATTCCCTTCAAGTAGAGAAAAAATCTATTCAGGTACTTCAACTCATACATTCTGATTTATGTGGACCTATGCTTATTACTCCTCTTGGTGGCTACTTATATTTCATGCTTTTTGTTGATTATTTTTCTCGCAAGACATGGATATAATTTTTGAAAAAGAAAGGGGAATCATTTGACATGTCCAGAGATTTCAAGGCTCTAATTGAAACTCAAACTGGAAAGATGATCAAATATTTCAAATTTGATAATGGGGGAGAGTTCGCCTCCAATGATTTTAATGATCTTTTCAAAGACACTAGAATAAAGAAAGAAACCATTGTGTCGTACATTCCACAACAAAATGGTGTGGTTGTGAGGAATAATAGAACCATTATGGAAGCAGTCAGAGCCATGCTACATGATAAAAAATACCAAAGTTTCTGTGGGGGGAAGTTGAAAATACCACTATTTATGTGTAAAACAAAACTCATCATCAAGCCTTAAACAATAAGAATCTTAAAGAAGTCTTCACTGGTAAAAGGAATGAGGTGAGTTATTTGAGAATATTTGTTTTTCTTGTATACTTCCATGTGTCGAAAGATAAAAGGAACAAGATGGAATCTTTAGGTAAGAAAGGTACGTTTGTTGGTTATTGTGATAATTCGAAAGCTTATAGAATTTATGTTCCTGGTCAAAGAACTATATATTTTATCAACCACGTAACATTTGATGAATATGCAACTCTTAGAAAAGAAAGAGACTATCCTACTACCATTGCTAAAGGACAAGTTGTTAATGAAAAATAGGTTGCATCTAAGTATGAACCGAAACCTGAGAATGTGCTTGCTGATGACCGAATAGGTTCCATGGATCCTGTAGATCCTCCACCACATGATCCTCCTACCAGAAAGGGACCACTATGGCTACAATATACCTTGCAAGATGTTGCCCCAAGAGGAATGTTTATAGAAAGTAAAATTCCAATTCAGTTTCAAGGGCATGTTGTTACCATGTGCAACATCATTCAAGAAGAACCATGCAGATTTGAAAAAGCTACAAAACAACAAGTCTGGAAAGATGCCATGATCTAAGAGTATGATTCCATATTCCAAAATGATGTACGTGAAGTGGTTCCTATAACTCAAGGTAAAACTGTTGTCATTTCCAAATGGTTGTTTAAGATTAAACATGGTGAAAATGCTAGTATTGAAAAATATAAGGCTAGATTTGTAACTAGAGGTTTCTCTCAGAAAGAGGGAATAGGTTATGATGAGATTTTTGTACCTATAGCTCGATATAATTCTATTCAGTCTGTTGTTACCTTAGCTGCTAGCCATGGATGAAATCGTCACCAAATGGACGTGAAAATTACTTTCTTGCATGTCTTCCTTAAGGAAGAGGTATTTATGGAACATCCACAAGGATTTGAAGAACATGAAAAAGAAACTCATATATGAAAACTGAAGAAAGCCTTATATGGGTTGAAGCAAGCTCCAAGAGCTTGGTATGATCACATTGATAGCTTCCCGGTAAAGCTTTGTTTCATAATAAGGCATGTAGACCCAAACCTCTACCTCAATACAATACAAGTTATACCTTTGATTTTGGTTTTGTATGTTGATGATTTACTCTTGACAAGAGGAGCACCTCTTATGTTTCATTGTAAGAGGGAGTTAGCTTCTTAATTTGAAATGAAAGACCTTGGTTTGATGCATTAATTTCTGGGTTTAGAGATCTGGAAAATACCTGGTGGAATTTATATTTCTCAAGGAAAATATGTTGTTAATATTCTTGAAATAATTTCTATGGTAGAATGTAAGTCCATGCATACTCCTATGGAAATTAACTTTAATAATTATGTGGAAAAACTGTAATACCTAGTCTGGAAAATACCACAGAGTATAAACAACTCATTGGTGCTTTGATGTTTTTGGTAAACACTAGGTCTAACATATGCTTTACTATAAACACTTTAAGCAATATATGATTTATCCCTTTCATTCCCATTGGATTGCTACAAAACATGAACTCATATACTTTCATGGAACTATCAATCTAGGATTGAAATACACTAATAAAAATGTAAGACTTCATGGATATATTGATGTTGATTGGGTTGGTAACTCTGCCGATAGAAAGAGAAATTTTGGGTGCTGCTTTAGCTTGGGATATGCCATGATATCTTGGATGAGCATAAAAAATAAGTATGTTGCATAGAGTAAAACTGAAGCTAAGTGCATTTTTGCTAGCATGGCTAGTTGTGAGGCCGTTCAGATGGGATTTTTTTTTAGGGAACTATTTGAGCAAGTTCCAGACACAACAATTATATATTGTGATAATTACATTGGATTTTTCTTGCATAAAATTTTGTGTTTCATTATAAGTCGAAGCATATTGAGATCAAGTATCACTATATATAGGGTATGGTGCAGAGAGGAGTAGTGAGGCTCCATCACATCTCCATTGATGATCAGATAGCTGACATTCTTACCAAGACTTTACTCAAAGGAAATTTCTTGATTTTTATAGAGCGGATTGGATTTATTGGTGTGACCCTTCCGGAAAGTGGTAACGACTGATCGAGAGCATTGACATACCTTCCCCCCTTGTCAGAGTTTACATTATGTGGGAATTATGCTGGAAATATCATAAGGATGAGGGACCTCTTGTGTAGTGTGTGGCACAAGATCGAGCCTCAGTATGCATCCGACCCACAGTCTGGGACGTGGGAAGAGTCGCTTGTCTAACCAATAGGTGTAGAGAGACTTGTCTAGGATGTAGGTGTTCCACCACTTGACACTTGGTTGTGTTTGATTCTTGTCTATGTGAATTGTTTAAGTCTTGTCTATGTGATGCCTTTGTTCAATCACATAATTTTTTAGATTAAATTTGGTTGAGTGTAATCCTTGTCTATGTGACATGTAATGATCCTTTCCTTTCTAAATTTATGTCAAGTGGATGATTATTCTTTAGATTGTGACTTCATTGTTACAAATGTTTCAATGGAGAGTTGAGTTGAGATGAATGAATGATATCATAGAAATAAAATATCTTTGATGCAGAAGAAATTCCTCCCTAGATGAGAGAGAGCGTTAAAATTTGGCAGCTCAGGGATGAATTTTTCCTAGAAGAAACAATATCTTTCAAATCTGTTTGAACCACCTGTTGTATCTCAAGAAATAATCCCTTGGTGTGGTAAGGAATCAGTGGTTAAGACATTTTATAGATGTATGTCACAATTAAAATATCAAATGGCCTCTGTTTAACACCCTTGGAATTCAATTACTTAATACCCTCAATAATATGATATAATGAAAGACTTCACAATGCCATAAAATTCTAATATTTTAATGGAATGAAAAGAAGAACTGTAAAGGAAATCCTAAATGATATGTTGAAAACATAGAATCTACCACTTCTAAGTTTCAGAGGAAATTCATGGAGAAAGAAGAAACTAGAAATAATATGTTGCAATCACAGAATCTATTACTTTAAAGTTTCATTAGGAGTTTGTGAAGAGAGAAGACATGAGGTGAAGGAGCGCAAATTAAGGTGATTTAACTCTTACTCACAAATGTAATTAAGAGACCGAATGCTACATTACTTCACTTCATTCAAAGAGGAATAGACACAGAGCGAAACAAGAAAGACGTATCAACATCAACAAGTGTAGGAAACTTGATCTTCTTTCATTGATTTCTCATAGAATTCAGTTCTAAACTAACAGTCCTCTAGAGGTCCAAAACTCAGAACCACTTTTCTTTATTTCTATCTCCTTAAATACATCAAAGTAGTTTGTAACTGCTGAACTTCTTTAACTATTCGGCTTCCTAAATTGTTAATATTACTCATGCAATTATAACAAGAAAACAAATTGAAACATGGAAATATGTTTCGTTTTGTTGAATCTGATGTTGTTGATGTGTCCTCTCGAAGTGTCGAGGTGGCCTCTCTGGTCGTGATGCAGTGGTTACATAGCTCTGTAATGATGCCTTCATGCCCGAATTGATCCATTTTTCATGCTCCTAATTTTGTCGCTATACTATTTTTTGCCCGACTTTGTCTATGCCCCTGTGCTTTCAAACGTTGTCAATCGTATCACCTGCTACCCGAATCTGCCTCTTCTCCTTTGTTTTGCATCAGGTCACTTACCCGATTTTTTCTCCCACGTTCTCCCTATTTCTTCATTTCCAAGGAGTTTCACCAGTTTCACATTATAATGCTCTTTTCTTCCTCCGACACGATTTAACACATAAAAATGCCTTACTTCCGAATCTGAAAACCTTTGGAATTCACCTTTGAAACCGCGTCGCATCCACCTGCACATCGCATTTCGTTTCTTTTAGCTTGTATTTGACAATGATCTTCTAAGTCTTGCAATGCGTGTTATGCGGTCAGGTCCCACTGGGCATCACACATCGCACTTCAGAGACTTTAGCAATTATTTCCCATGATTATCCTTTAAAATTCGTGACTTGAGATTTCGCGATTAGTCCCCACCACATCGCACATCTTTCTTCAGGGAGTATAACATTTACCTTAGCCCTTAATTGTTAAAACTAATGATGTGTGCTATGCGGTCAGGTCCCATAGGGCATCCCACATTTCACTTTGGCCACTTTATCATTCACCTCATGCGCCTATCTTTTGAAACTTGCGGTCCGCGACTTGTGATTTAATCTTCGTCGTCTATCTCTCCACTTTGGTTCTACGCTTTGATCCCGACCATTTTTTTTCGCCTTTGTGCCTCCTTCGAAAGTCTTAATTTTTTAAGGGAAATGTGACATTTCTTTGCCTTTGGGAAATTACCTCGTCTACTCCATGACGTAACCCTCTTGAACTTATTCGGTGTTCTGCCGTGCTAGTCCCTCCTAAACTTGTGAATGAGCCCGACTCGACCCTGTCCGATGTGCAATGTCCTGAACACACCCATTGGTCTGGCTCTCGAACTGTTCTACACGTGACCGAGCCCGACTCGAACCACCTTCACATATCATCATGTAATGTTAAATGTACCTATATATAAATAAAAATTCTTCTATGACACACAAACCTTTAAATTTTCTAACATATATTCTTTTTTTGGTGTTTTGAAAAATATTTCAAAGGTAAATGAAAATGAGCCACAACATTTGGCTCCACCTGGGGATAGTGCTTTCTTCCACGGAAGCGATAAGAATTGCATAATAGTGCCTTATCCATTGGGCATGGAGTCAAATATTGCTTGCTGACATATGAACAGTGAGAAATCCAGTATTTAAAATGGTAGAGTGCTAACTTTTAATGTTGGAAGTAATGCTTCAGATATTTCCCATTCACATGCAGTTTTACTAGCTCTCCATCTAGATCTTCCAAAATGAATGTCTTATTTGACCTTGCCTCAGATATTCTGAATGGAATGTACCATAGAGAATCAAATTTACCATGATTTACCTTGTCTTCTCATCTGGTGTCCCATCTCAGTACCAGATCTCCTACTTGAAAAAGAAATTATTTTTCTTTCATGTTGAATATAGACTTCATATTTTCCTGATAAGTAATCAAATTATCCCTGACTTTGCTTCTATTTTCCCTTGACTCAATTATTTTGTTCAATCTCCTTAATAGAGCATTACACTCTTCCTGAGCCTCTTGAAGGAAAGAAATTACTGGTTTGTCTAGTTGAGTAGGAAACAACGCTTGAGTTCCATAAACCAGTTCATAGGGGGACTTCCTAGTATATCTCTTGGTAGTGACTCGAACTGCCCAGAGGGAAAACTTCAACTTCATATCCCAGTCCTTTTGATTTTCAACGATTGTCTTCTTCAAGATCCTGACTAATGCCTTGTTTGAGGACTCTGCCAATCCATTCCCTTGAGGGTGATATGTTGTGGAATGTGATAATATTACGTTATATGTTTGACAGAAATCAATAAAACGTGCAGAGTTGAATACCTAGGCATTATCAATCACAATTTTGACTAGACACCCAAATATGTTGAAGATTTTTTCCTCTAGAAACTTAATCACTACTTGGTCATTTTCCTTCTTCATGGGTATTTCTTCCACCCATTTTTTAAAATAATCAGTGGCAATCAAAATCCGCTTGAACTGTCCACTTGATGGTGGATTGATCTCTCCAATAAAATCCAATCCCCATTGCCTAAAAGGTTCTTCAATAAATACTGGGATGAGAGGTAATGGAGTAAGTTTTTTTCTTTTCAACAAACAACTAACACTTCTGACAACTTCTGACCAGTCTGTAAAAATTTGCAGATAGGGTTGGCCAATAGAAACCTGACTTGAGAATTTTAAGAGCAATGACCTTCCAACTATAGTGTCTTTTTCACAGACTTTCATGATATTTTTTGGTGACTTCAACATATTCTGCTTCAGTCAAACATAACTGAAAAATCCAAGCAAGATCTTTCCAGTATAGCTTCACTTCTACGATAACATATGGCTGATATTTGAACTTTAGAGCTCTGTACTTTGTTCTATTTAGTGAAGTCGGGCAGGAAAAGAAACACAGGTAATGTAAAATATCTTTATACCAGTCAGAGCACAAAAATTTATATTGAATACCTATTTTGGACTTGCTTTGAACTTCTTCACTAACAGCTCCATCCATTGGTGCTAACAGATTAATTCCCAAGGCTTGAAAATTCGTCTCTGTCAATAACTTCGCTAGTCCATGTCCCTTGATCATCTTGGTGGGTTTGATGTCCAAATCATACTCTTGGATTTTCTTTATCCACTTACCCCTCTTTCCTTCGACATCACTTTGGACCAGCACGTCTTTCACAGTAGAATTAGGGACATAAGAAGTTATTTGGGACTGTAACACATAAGTCCTGAAGGCTTTCAGTGCTTTGACCAAGGTGTATACTTGTTTCTCCCGAATATTGTATTTGAGCTCAGCATCTCAGAGGACTTTTCTGAAAAATGCAACTGGATGCTCTTTACTATTTTCAATTTTCTACAACAACACAACTACAATAGTAGTGGGGGATGCAAATGAGAATACCTGAAAGGATTTTTTATATTCTAGAATAATCAGAATTGGGGCTTCCTGCAACACTTCTTTTATTCTAGAAAACACACCTCTTTCTTCCCTACCCCATTTCACCTCTGCATTTTTCTTCAAAATATCTGTTATACTCCTCACAATCTCAGTATAATTGGGCACAAATCTCCTTAGAAAGTTTATTTTTCCTAGGAATCTCTGGATATCTTTCTTGCTTCTAGGTAAAGGAATCGCCTGAATGGCCTCCACCCTTACTGGGTCAATCTTCACTCCTTCTTTAGAAACTATGTGACCCAATAATTTACCTTCTTCTAAGGAAAATAAAGGATAGACCAAAATTTCTGCACTTTTGAAAATATTTTTGCAAATGCTCCAAGTTTTCATCATCCGACCCTAAGAAAATAGTGACATCATCCAGGTGTATAACTACGAACCTGTCACCCACGAAGGCTATTTCCATGGCCCTCTCAAATGTTGCACCCACGTTCATAAGGCCAAATGGAATCCTTGCATAAATGAAGGTTCCTCAGGGCGTCATGAAAGCAGTATTCTTCTGATCTTATTTTTCTACTGCTACCTAATTGTACCCATAAAATTCGTGGACCATAGACAACCTGTGAGATCTCATCACCTTATATAAGACATAATCCATTTTTGGCAAAGGATAATTATCTTTTAGAGATACTCGATTCTTATTCCTAAAGTCTACGCACAATCTTATCTCTCCATTTTTATTTCTTACAAGGACCAGATTAGAAACCCAGTCTGAATATCGAAGAGGGACTATAATTTTCACTTGCAACAGTTTCTTCACTTCCTTTTCAACTGGAGCTAGCAACAATAGATTGATCTGTCTGAGCTTATGTCTATGTGGTTTGAGTTCTTCTTTCAAGGGAACCTTATGCTGAATTACACCTTTTTCATATGTTTTCGGGTCTTCATATGACTAGGCAAAGACATCTATATATTTCTTAAGGAGATCAATGTATCTTTCTTTGTAGTTTTTGGGAACCCCTTTGAACAATTTCATTATTTTGGGTTCCTGCTGAGTTCCCAAATTACAATCTTTTGTCTCTTCTTATTGATGTGTTTTCTTCGAATCAACAACAACATCGTTAGCATTGAATAATCTTTCAAGGGGAACCAACCCTATAGGGAGCACATTATCTTTCAATTAGATAATCTTATGTTCACCTATTGACTGCTTGAGGTTTCTTATTTCTTCTCACTGCTCTGTTTTTTCTTCCTCATGGTCTATCTTAGCATCTTCAAAGTTTCCAATCATTGTTGGGAACTGATTTATCTGTTTATCATCATCAAGCACCTCCTAATGTTTCACATTTTCAGGGATAGAAGGTCTACGACTAACTTCAATTTCGTACCTTAACATGGGATCTATGGGAGGTTTGAAGGTGACGATTGCAACTGCTAAAGAATCGGCCAATCTATTATCCTCCCTCGGAATATACTAAAGATTGAAGGCTTCAAAATAGTTTTCTATCAGATCCAAAACTTCATTCCTGAATGATATTAATCTCAGATGCTTGGTTTGACAATGATTCTTGATCTTCCTTATTATCAACCCAGAGTCACCATAAATTGAAATACATTGAACCCCCATTTGTTTAGCAAATTTAAGGCTTGAGATTAAAGCCTCATATTCAGCCACATTTTTTGTCGAATCAAATTCTAGTTTAAAAGAGAATGGCATGAGGTTACCTTCTGGTGGTATTAGCAAGAATTCGACACTTGCGCCTTCCTTGGAGTAGGTGCCATCAAAGTAGCACTTCCAAATCTCCTTTGAGTGAAACTTGTTATTTACAACTGCTGAAGAGAGCTTCTTCCCTGTGTCTTTAGAAAATTTTGCATCTTCATGCAACATGAAACAAGAAAGATCTTATGTTTCTTGACTATAAATGGGGGAATTTCCTTCATATTTCTTAGAGGTGGTATTCACAAACCTTGTTTCCCTGTACAATCTCCTTTCTTCCCCGTTAAAAACTGGAATAATGGCATAAGTGAAATCTAACTTTAGTACACCTCCCAACTTAGCCCCCAATACCTTGACAGGAGAATTCCAAACCTAGCTGGGATGTCTGCAACCACTACATCCATGACTATACTCTTTTTTGGGATTTGTGCCAATGAAACTGCTACATCTTTAATCAACCCAACACATTTCACCCTTTTGGAATCGAATGAATACATATCCCTA
Source organism: Pinus albicaulis (assembly GCA_034641835.2). Taxonomy (NCBI): domain Eukaryota; kingdom Viridiplantae; phylum Streptophyta; class Pinopsida; order Pinales; family Pinaceae; genus Pinus; species Pinus albicaulis. Next base: position 29,079,112 of record CM076573.1, read on the forward strand.
TAAGGTTTGGTAATATGCAGGTTAAGCTCCTTCCTAACAGACAACGGAATGAGGTTATGGGATGCTCCCAAGTCCAGCATGCAATTATGTAGAGTAAAATCATGAAGTAACAGAGAAATATAAAAGGGTGGAAAAGAAGGATCTACTTCTTCTACATGAGGGCCAAAGGTGACCATTGGATTTTCTTCTTGTAGGTTCACCGTGTCACTTATATCTTCCACCTGTGTGAGATTAATAAACTCTGAAATTTCTTTCTTGTAAGCAAGTATTTTAGCCAATTCTAAAAGAGGTACCTGAATTTTAACCTTCTCCAAATCTTTTTCCAAACTGAAGGCATGGGTTTTCTTAACAAAATTTTCAGGTTATTCTTCACTCTTTCTAGAATATGTCGCCTGTTCGAGTACAGGAACAACTCTCTCCAAAATATTAGTGTCAACTTATTTGTCCTGGGAAGATTCAACTTGCTGCACATTTTTTCTCTTAAGTGATTTTGTAGGTTGTTTCACATTAATGTCCTATTTCACAGGGTCCTTTTGTTATGGAGTCACCATTGGACGGGGAATGGAACCTTGTTGTTCACCTGCATTATCCTGCACTCTAGATCTCTTTCTAAACCTTAAATCATAATTTTTATGTAACATAGATTGCATGAAGTCTTTGAATTTTCTACAGTACTCATCCATCTCATCTTAATCAAAAGATACTTCGGCTTTAGCATATTCTCCCTCATAATATTCCTTTTTATCCCCTTCTATTGCGTATATAGCAGACACCTGATCCTCAGCCTCCCTTTGGTCATCTTCTGTTGGATCCGTGGGTGCTGCTACTATATACAACGGTGCTTGAACCTGGTCTTGATCTCTTCTTTCCCTCTACAAAATTTGTAGGGGATGTCTTCTGAATTGAGGGTTGAACCCCCCTCAGTTTTGTTGAATGTGCCTTTGGGAGTTTTTATTTTACACTTGTATCTTAGATAGCTTATTTGTCAGAATTTTTATCACCCTGTCCATATCTTCTATCCTCAGATCTTGTGATGATTCTTATTTTTCTTTCCCCTTCTCTTGGACTGGCTGTTTCGCTTTTGCCTTTTCAGCTACAGTCATATTAGCTTCAATCTATAAAGCGTCCATATGTATCTGCTCAAGAGTAGGGGCTCTTATTTATCTCAATATAAAGCTAAAATTAGCTTCAAAAGCCCCAACAAAAACTAACTTTTCTCCTACAAGGGGGGGGGGGGGGGGGGCTTCATCTCAATAGGTAAGCTAGTGTACAATTTTTTGAATCTTTTTACAAACTCAGAAATGTCTTCATTAGGCCTTATTTTAATTACATTAAACTCTGTCAATGAGTAACCATGATCTCTCTTTTCTCCCCATCTCTGAGTGAATCTATTTTCTAACTCTTCCCAGTTATTTATTGAACCATTTGGTAAACCTTTGAACCATTTTCTAGCCTCTCCATATAGAGACTGCACAAATATTATCATTACAACATCCAAGTGTTCTACATTCAAATTCTCAGCAAAAGTGCAGAACAAAGGTAAATTTTGTTCTGTAGTTACTTCATTTTCTCCAGTGAAACGAGGAAGTAATTTGAGGTATTCTTGAGGCATGGCGTTCATTGGTTGTGAAAGATTTAGTGGAGCATATATGTTCAACAAAAAGGCTGGTGCTACCATATTTATGCCTTGGTTAACTTCTCCTTGGGCAGTTGAGGCTGATGAACCTTCTGTGGAAGTGAATGAAGGTGGAGGTAAAATTGATATGGGAGTGGGTAGGTGAACAATGGTAGAAGAACTAGGAACTATGTTTGGTTGAGCTTGAGTGAAAGTAAAAGAAACATACTCGAAATAATGTTCTTCTAACTCAGTTCCTTGAAAATTAATGGGTGTGGAAGGAGAATCTTGTTCCAAGAAAGAGAGTTCCTTGGAAATATATTCAAACAAAGGGTTATGAGAACTGCTGCCAGGAGTAGAAAATGTAGGATCAGGTGTTGAAGGAGTTTGAGGTTTCTGAGCCATTTTGGAAACCTATCTTTCTGGATCTGACAAAGCAGGGACTATCTGTTGTGAGGTGTCTGACCTCGTGTGAGCTATTTTGAAATCCAAAATTTTTAAAATAACAAATACAACCCAATATTTCCTCCTCACTGAAAAACCAGAGGAAATAATGTGAAAAACCCAGGGAAAAATAACCTTTGTTTCTTCATCCTCGGCAATGGCGCCAAAAAATGTTGTATCTCAAGAAAAAATCCCTTGGCTATGGTAAGGAATCAGTGCTTAAGGCATTTTATAGATGTACATCACAATTAAAATATAAAATGGCCTCTGTTTAACACCCTTGGAATTCAATTACTTAATACCCTCAATAATCTGATATAATGAAAGACTTCACAATGCCATAAACTTCTAATATTTTAATGGAATGAAAAGAATAACTGTAAAGGAAATCCTAAATGATATGTTGAAAACATAGAATCTACCACTTCTAAGTTTCAGATGAAATTCATGGAGAAAGAAGAAACTAGAAATAATATGTTGCAATCACATAATCTATTACTTTAAAGTTTCATTAGGAGTTTGTGAAGAGAGAAGATATGAGGTGAAGGAGCGCAAATTAAGGTGATTTAACTCTTACTCACAAATGTAATTAAGAGACCGACCGCTACATTACTTCACTTCATTCAAAGAGGAATAGACACAAAGAGAAACAGGAGAGACGTATCAACATCAATAGGTGTAGGAAACTTGATCTTCTTTCATTAATTTCTTAGAGAATTTAGTTCTAAACTAACAGTCCTCCAGAGGTCCAAAACTCGAAACCAATTTTCTTTATTTCTATCTCCGTAAATACATCAGATTAGTTTGTAACTATTGAACTTCTTGAAATATTCAGCTTCCTAAACTATTAATATTACTCATGCAATTATAACAAGAAAACAAATTCAAACTTGGAAATATGCTTCATTTTTCTGAATCTGATGTTGTTGATGCGTCCTCCCGAAGTGCCGAGGTGGCCTTTCTATTCATGATGCACTGGTTGCACAGCTCTGTAACAACGCCTCCATGCCCGACTTGATCCAGTTGTCATGCTCCTAAAGGTATTCCCACTCTGCCTATGCCCCTGTGCTTTCAAATGTTGTCACTCGTATCACCTGCTACCCGACTCTGCCTCTTCTCCTTTGTTCTGCGTCGGGTCACTTACCCAAGTTTGTCTATCGTGTTCTGACTATTTCTTCATTTCCAAGGAGTTTCGTCGGTTTCACGTTATAACGCTCTTTTCTTCCTTCGACATGTTTTAACACACGCAAATGCCTTACTTCTGGATCTGAAAACCTTTGGAATTCACCTTTGAAACCATGTCGCATCCACCCGCACATCACATTTCACTGCTTTTAGCTTGTCTTTGATACTCATCTTCTAAGCCTTGTGATGCGTGCTATGCGGTCGAGTCCCACCGGGCATTGCACATCGCACTTCAGAGACTTTCGCAATTATCTCCCGTGGTTATCCTTTAAAATTCGCGACTTGCGATCAGGCCCCACCACATCGCACCTCGTGCTTCAGCGACTATAACATTTACCTTAGCCCTTAATATTAAAACTAGTGATGTGAGCTATGCGTTCGGGTCCCACCGGGCATTGCATATCGCACTTTGGCCACTTTATCATTCACCTCCCGTGTTATGAAACCAACTCCAAAAATAGAAGAGAAGAGAGATCAATGCCTTCGAAATCAACCACTTCGAGGGGGAAACCTCCAATACATTACATAAATGAACAATTCTTGGATGATACAAATGAGAAAAGCTCCTTCTATATATAGGGGTCCATGGGGTCACAATATAATCCTAGCCAACCTAACAATAATAATTTAAGGGAAAAATAATAATAATATGGGGGTTATAGAGGCACAAGAATAATAATAAGGGGGCTACACTAATAAAAATAAGGGACTACACTAGTAATATGGGGACCTAACATGCCCCTCTCCTACAAAAAATTGTTATCCTCAACCTTTCGAGTAGTTGTCAATGCTTCTATATAAAATTTGCATCCTCCCATGTAGAATTTCATGGGGTAAGTGTAGTTCTGTGTATGTTCTATGCTTGAAGCAACTTTACTTTTCTTACAGCAATCACACAAATAGTTAAGTAAAATGCTGATAGAACATATAAGTGGATCTTATAGAAGACAAACCAAAAACAGAAAAAATGTGATGGTGCGTTACGGCGGTCAACAGGATGCTTCAACCAGCAAAGTCTCCTTGGTCAGCCAACCCAGAATGTGTCACAACAGTCCTCTAATCAGCAACCGAGTCAACCCAAGTCAACTCCAAAAAAGTCAACGCTGTCCAGAAAAGTCAACGCAGGGCAGCAAGCTAAAAGTCAACGCAGCAGCAGTTTGGTCAACCCTTTGACCTCGATTTCTGTGCCAAACAGTACGGCCTTCCAAAATCGAACTTCCCAACAAATTTCAGCCCATTCGAACCATGCGTTGACCAAAGTCAACGCTGGTCAAACTTCCAGCAAAACCCTAGCCGCAGCAATTCGTCCTTCAGCTCAGCCGTACAGAAATTCGTCCTTCTTCTTCACACGTGTGGGCTGGAAATGTCCTCCAAGGAGCTCGTACTCAATCAGGTGAGAGAAGAAGATGTGTGTTATGTTGTGGTGAAATGCTCTCCAACTTTGCCTGTATTTATATCCATCATTGGGGTGTGTGACACATCTGCTGTGGGTGTGAAACCTTAAGGCCGACCTGCACATATAATTTATTATAAATAATAAATTCAAAATAAATGTTCTGCTCATCGGATTAAGATATATTTTATATGGATTTTACACCTCTCCGAAAGAGGAATCCAACAAAAATATTAGCCTCTTAATCTGAGCATCACAACATGGAGTTTGGACCTAGTTGTCCAAATTTAACACTCCCTCTCAACTAGGGAGAACTCCATCCATCAGTGCAATCAAACATCGTGCGTCATCCCGCCGTAACTTGCTTTGCTAGCCTCTTTATTTCAGAACAGAAGTGGGTCAGTCACAAAGACATCATCCCCCGACTGACATACTCAGTCCAGAGGTTCGAAACCTCTATCAAACTCATAAAGAGTATCCAACCAACCCAAAGTTGGTTCATCTGACCCGAAGTCAGGCAGAGGTCCCAGACCTCACTAAACTTGATCCCAGATCAAGTGGTTGGACCGTGCCATCCTAGATAGAGAGTACGGCAATCTCTGATGCGTCCATCAGTCTTTGCTAATAGTCTCTAGCTTCTCCTGGTAGCATTATGAGTGCTTGTAGCCCGAGAAGCTATCCCCAAAGCCCCCTGGAGCTCCTGAGCTCATCGTCCAACAGGACCCACATCATAGGGTCTTTCCACGACACCAAGATTCCCACGGAAGGTTAGGAACTTGACCTTCCCCAGGGGCTTAGTGAGAATATCCGCGACCTGCTCATCAGTTCCTATATGATCGAGCCTTACGGCGCCTCGCTGTACCATATCCCGGATAAAGTGGTACCTGATATCAATATGCTTGGATCGGCCGTGGAACACAGGATTCTCAGTCATACGAATCCCACTCTGGTTATCACAGAGTATCACAGTGGTATCTAGCACATGTCCAAACAGCGCACTAAAGAGCTTACGCAACCAAACTGCTTCACAACAGGCCATACTTGCAGCAATGTATTCGGCCTCCGCGGTGCTCAAAGCCACCGACTTCTACTTCCTGCTCATCCATGAGATCGAAGCAGAACCAAGATTGAAGCAGCATCCCGATGTGCTCTTACGATCCACCACACTGCTAGCCCAATCGGCATCAATATATCCACGAAGTGTCACACTGCTGCAGGAGACTCAGCTTCAAATGGTTTATCGTGCCCCGAAGATATCTCAGAAGATTCTTGGCACCAACCCAGTGAAAAGGATGTGGCTCAACCATCTGTTGACTCAAAGTGTTCACTGCAAAACATATATCCGGTCGGGTGTTCACTAAGAACATCAAAGCTCCTATGAGTTGACGATACTCAGTAGGATTAGCCAAGATAGGCCCAGCAGCGCTGCCACTCAACTTCTTAAAGTTGAGTTCCATCGGTGTCGACACGGACTTACAATCCACCATCCCAAATCTTTCCAGAAGCTTCACAATGTATTTTCCTTGAGAAAGGAAAATCTCTCCAGGTCTCTGCCAGACCTCCAGGCCTAGGAAATAGTGCATCAGTCCTAGGTCCTTCATCTCGAACTCAGCAGCGAGCTCCCTCTTGCATTAATGAATGAGAGGGTCAACACTTGTCAGGAAGAGGTCATCCACATACAGCACCAGAATGAGAGGCTTCCCCTGGACAACCTTGAAGTAAAGGTTCGGATCAACATTACTTCGAGTGAAGCCCAACTTCATCAAGTAGCTATCCATCCTCTCGTACCAAGCTCTGGGTGCTTGCTTCAACCCATAGAGGGCTTTCTTCAACCTGCAGACATAAGTGTCCCGATCCTGAACTTCAAACCCCAGAGGTTGTTCTACATACACCTCTTCTTTTATTGCACCATGCAGAAAGGCGGTCTTGACATCCATCTGATGAAGACTCCATCCTTGCGTAGCAGCAAGGGCTATGATTGATCGAATGGTGGTATATCGTGCCACAGGTGCAAATATGTCATCATAGTCTATTCCTTCCTTTTGAGAGAAGCCACGGCAACAAATCTTGCCTTGAACTTTTCAGCACTCCCATCAGATCCATGTTTGATCTTGTAGAGCCATTTCGCGGTGACAACAGATTTGTCCTTCGGTCTCGGGACCACATCCCAGACATCATTCTTCATTATGGACTCATATTCTTCGTGCATAGCATCCTTCCAGACTTGATGTTTTACGGCTTCCTCAAAAGATCCAGGTTCAGATTGTACAATAGTACTCATGGCAGCTAGATACCCTTGGTATCTACACGGCTTCTTGCTTTCTCGGAATGTCCCCCTTGGGGCAGCATGACCCTCAGCATCTTCGAGGGTGTCCCCGAGCCATGATGGTCTCTTTCCCAGTGAAGGAGATGGATCGATAGGGTCCATTGGTCCTTCAATATCAGGCATTGTCTCATCCTGCGGTTCTTCTTGATTTCCAGGCCTTTCTTCATGATTTTCTCCAGATCTTGGAAGATCTACTACTTTCTTCATGGAAGCATCTTCGTCAAAAGTGACATCATAGCTTATCTCTACTTCCCTTTGACCAGGTACATAGACTCTATAGGCCTTAGAAGTCTCACTGTAGCCCACAAACATTCCTTTCTTCCCATAAGCATCCAGCTTACTTCTCTTTTCTTTCGGCACATGAAAATAAACAGGACATCCAAAAATTCTAAAATGTGAGACATCAAGTTTCTTACCAGAGAAAACCTCTTCGGGAGTTTTGGAGTCCAGAGCGGAATGAGGGCATCGGTTTTGAATGTACACATCAGTATTTGCAGCTTCTCCCCACAGAAACTTCGGTAGACCCTGGTCACATAGCATGGCACGGGCAGCTTCCACAATAGTCCTATTCTTGCGTTCAGCAACACCATTCTGCTCAGGAGTATATGCAGTGGTAGTCTCCCTCTTAATGCTAGCTTCTCTGCAAAAGTCTTTGAACTCATTTGACTCATATTCAGTGCCATTGTCGGTCCTCAAAATCTTGATCTTCTTTCTGGTCATATTTTCCACCAAGGCTTTGAAGGTACGGAACCACATGAAAGCCTCATCCTTCTTCTTCAAGAAGTATATCCAGGTTTTGCGAGAGAAGTCATCGGTGAATGTCATGTAGTAAGAACATCCTCCCAGGGATGTCACGGCAACATAACGGGATAGGATCGAATGGACCAATTTGCAGACTGCATGGTGACACTGGAGGGGAAAGGTCCCCTTGTATGTTTTCCTTCAGCACAGCCCTTACATACACCTTCATGATTATTTCCAAAATCAGGCATCCCTGTCACCACCTTCCTTGCTTCGGGAAGGGCTTTGTAATGAAGGTGTCCAAATCTTCGGTGCCATAGTTCGGTTTGTCGGAGAGTATCACAAGTCATAGCTCCCAACGGACTCCCTCCAACCTGGTAGAGTGTACCAACTCTAAAACCAATTGAGATAGCTTCATTGAAGCTCTCCTTCCACATGAGCACCTTTCCATCAGAGAAAGTTACATTGAATCCTTTGTCTTCCATGGCAAATACAGACACAAGGTTCTTCTTCAATTTAGGTACATAGAGTACATCTTGCAAACGTAGGACTTGTCCTTGAGACAAGTGGAGGGTCATAGTCCCTGTCCCTTTCACGGGATATGTGGCATTATCCCCAAGGATAATTTCTAGATTAGTATCCCTTTCAACCATGTCAGAGAGTGCTTCCTTAAATCCAGTGATGTGTCTTGAGGCACCACTATCGATTAGCCAGACATCCATAGTGTCGGGCGGAGATGTAGCAGAGAGAGCAGATACAAGAATATACTCATTTCTTTTATCAACAGCATTAGACTCCTCATACCCGGTGTTCCTAGACCTTTTAGAAGGTTGATTGTTTCCACCAAAGTGAGCCTTCCTCTTTCCTTTGGATTTGTCGTTTCTTCGATTCCCATTCCTTCGATTGTTGTTGTTATCATCACTATCGGGAGAATCCTTCTTGAAGGGGCATTCTCTAGCATAGTGACCAGGCCTATGGTAAGTGAAACACTTACCCTTCTTTTCTTGAGTCCTTGTTCTTCCTTTGTCCTTAGAACCACCAGAGTTCTTCTTTCGAGAATGAGCACCATAGGCAGCATTTCTGTCATTATCGAATTCCTTCATCCTTGTTTCTTCTTGCATACATCTAGACAGAAGCTCATCAAAGTTAGGAATGGTATTATTATTGAGAATGGTAGTTGTAAATACTTGCCATTCATATGGGAGTCCTCCAAGTGCGGTGAGAACCATCTCACGATCAGCTATTGTCTCCCCAATAGCCAGCAGATTGTTCCTTGTTTCGGTCAATTTCAGAAAGTAAGTTTGAACAGACTCATCCCGGCCCTTCTTCATATTCTTCAACTTATTCTTGAGGAATAGCACTTGGTTCACATTGTTTACTTTGAACGTAAGGATCAATTTATCATAAATCTCCTTGGATGTGCCTAGTTCAGATATATAGGCAGCCAGACTCTTATGTATGGATTCCCTGATCATCAGCTTTGCTTTGATCTCTCCCTTCTTATACTTGTTTCTAACAGCAGCGGTAGCATTGGATGGAGGTTCTTGAATCTTACCCAGCACATGATCCAAGAGATCATGGTCTTCCAATTTGAGATCCAATATCATCTTCCAGGCATGGAAGTCATCCCTTCCAGTCAGCTTGTCATTCTCCTTGAATTCAAGACTTGTGGAACCCATTTCTTCCGGTGGTGATTGCTAAAGATAGAGTTTGTCTTCACCTCAGCTTTGATACCATGTAAATTTTTGTAGATGTTCTATGCTCGGAGCAACTTTACTTTTCTCACAGCAATCATACAAATAGTTAAGTAAAATGCAGATAGAACATATAAGTGGATCTTATAGAAGACAAATCAGAAACAGGAAAAATGTGGTGGTGCGTTATGGCGGTCAACAGGATGCTTCAACCAGCAAAGTCTCCTTGGTCAGCCAACCCAGAATGTGTCACAACAGTCCTCCAATCAGCAAACGAGTCAACCCAAGTCAACTCCAAAAAAAGTCAACATTGTCCAGAAAAAGTCAACGCAGGGCAGCAAGCTAAAAGTCAACGCAACAGCAGATTGGTCAACCCTTTGACCTCGATTTCTGTGCCAAACAGTACAGCCTTCCAAAATCGAACTTCTCACCAAATTTCAGCCCATTCGGACCATGCGTTGACCAAAGTCAACGCTGGTCAAACTTCCAGCAAAACCCTAGCTGCAGCAACTTGTCCTTCAGCTCAGCCGTACAGAAATTCGTCCTTCTTCTTCACACGTGTGGGCTGGAAATGTCCTCCAAGGAGCTCGTACTAAATCAGATGAGAGAAGAAGATGTGTGTTGAGTTGTTGTGAAATGCTCTCCAACTTTGCCTGTATTTATATCCATCATTGGGGTGTGTGACACATCCGCTGGGGGTGTGAAACCTTAAGGCCGACCTGCACATATAATTTATTATAAATAATAAATTCAAAATAAATGTTCTGCTCATCGGATTAAGATATATTTTATATGGATTTTACACCTCTCCGAAAGAGGAATCCAACAAAAATATTAGCCTCTTAATCTGAGCATCACAACATGGAGTTTGGACCTAGTTGTCCAAATTTAACAAGAATGCATTGCATCCACAAATATATCTTCATAGTGATCATCATACCGATCCACATACACTCACTCATATAAATTACACGCACTCCTATTTCTTTCTCCTCGAACTTAACATAGTTTTTCATCTCAGGGAGAAACCGCACTTCTTCATAAGGGAATCTGCACCGTTTATTGCTCAGAACAATCTACACATATATCTGTGATATGCCCGCATTAAACCCTGTTCTAATCCTTTATACATCTGCATATTTATTCTTTAAGACAGCTTCAAAAAGTCTGCAGACTATTCAGACACATCCGCACTTCAGTTTCTTAGATCGCATCATCTTATTACAATGAGATACCATCAAAGTAGATACACTATCCAAAGGTCTGCAATATATCTGCATTGTCTCACTAAGTAAAACCCACACTTAGTCACATATGTAGTCCGCACTATATCTCAGAAAATCTCATATTTCTATTACTGAGATTTTCCAAAAATCTTCTTCAGGTTGTCTGCACTTCTTCCTCAGAGAGATCCGCATTATACTCTGTCCTTGACCCGCATCTATATCCTCTCGAAAACTTTATGTCAACCACAGATGTAACCGTATTGAATCAGAGTGTTCCGCACTTGTATTCATCCTCAAATAGGCCGCAGATCCTGTGTATATATAGTGCACTATTCTTGCCTCTAGGCCGACCATACAATCACTTATTGAGCCGACTTCATCACTGAGATTTAGGTTGACTTAAAAGAGGTTATTCCAAGTTGATGTAGGTTGTCCTCACTGTATGTAGAGCTTGTCTTCAACGTTGTTTGAGGGTTGTTAGGTGCCCTTCTTTCACAAGGTCTTGGAGCATATATTACTAGACTAGATCCTTCATGAATATGACACTTGATTATATTTTATGCCTAGAAGACTAAAACCTAATAGACATCAAGAAGAAGTCTATCTACATAATAAATCTTGCTCATGAAATCCATGAAGCAAGTACAACAAAATACATTATATTATTTTTGTCTTCTTCTTTACATACATACATAATTACATGGTCAACATGAAGACCGACCTAGTTACACTTTTCAACACTCCCTCTTAACTAGGGAGGTATTCATACAGGTACATGGTCACTTTCAAACTGAAGAATCTCATAAGAAGAATCAGATTGGTAATCGCATCTGTATAGCATCATATCAACCAGCATTGTCTTAGTGCAAGGCCTTGACTAACAACCCCATCTCTCAATGAGACAATGGGCTACAATGCTGGCGAGACACATGACTAATAGACACCATAGTCATTGTATCTCCAAGGTACATACCCCACCTAGGTGTTCCCAAAGTATGACTTTCTTGGACTATTCTTCTCTTGGGTAGCCAGCCCTTAAAGAATATCGGTCCTCAACTACTCTTATCTTGAATGCCCAATCTCATTCTCAAAGAGTATCGAATGCCAGATGATTACCCAATCCTCCATTCTGTCTTCCAGGTGAAGACCAAAATGACGTGGCTATCCATTCTCTTCACATGGCCTTCACTAAGACTTACGGCTGTTAGTCCTAGTCTAGTGCATGACACATGTAATAGAGAATCACATATGTCACTCCCTCTCAACACAGAAAGGACATACTTCAAGTTTCTTCCAAGTAAGAAACTTACCACTAGGCTCCCTCTCAACCAGGGTCCTGCAGCAACAATCCAGCTACACATGAAGAATTCCTCCCCTCGATGTCATGGATTTCGATATTGAGGAATCTTCAACCTTTGGCTTCATAGGGCACAGATCATCCATCACTTTCAGTCACGAGTCATGTCCACTATCAGAGAGTGATTCATCAGTCTTTCTCATCTGGTCCACCGTTATGCCATGCTTCTTTCCTTCGAATCATCTTCAAGGATCATACATCCTTACTCATGATTAGCAGCCCTGCACAAATTCATCTAGATAAACATATACACACAAAAGTTACCTTAGTGATGATCTTTCACCATGACATCTTACTGTAGGCATCGACATCCTTTATTCAGATTGTCACATCCCCTAATGATATGTTTTGTCAAGGGTCTTCTTCTTTACCAGACTTTTGTCAGAGTCTACATATCCTCCCAAGAGATCTCCTGATCACATGTTCTTGGCTTCCAGATGATAACTGCCTCTTGACATGGTTGCATTTCATGATCTCTTCCTTTCTGCACATTCTTCATTCCCAGGAACTTACACATTTTCCAGTTCCTCATTCATATACAACCACCTCATATTCCATGAGGATATATATATATATATATATATATAATGTTGATTTCATCTGTTAGTGCACCGAGAGATCCTCTTTCATAGATCATACTTCTAAATATAGAAGTCTATTACATGCAACCTTATGACATGACTTCACAACATCCAGTGTCAGCATATAAATATATACACACCTCATACCTTTTTCATTTAAGTCATCATTTAGTAGTTTTACTAGAATGAAGAGCTTTATTCCCTTGGCCTGCTTCAACAATATGTCATCACATCCCATAATTATGTTTTTCATGATGACCCTTGATCTTGATGACTGCCTTCCATCATTATAGTTATTGGAGAGGTTTTCCAAGAGTTGTTTTACCAAAAACTCCTACCATGCTTGGATCAAGATGCTACACTGCTTCCTATCATACAACCCACATAAATCACTTAAAGGAGAAGATGGTCTTAATCATAGTGGAGATCTCTTGCTTCTTCTTTCTTAGATTTCTTTGCATCAAGTTCTTCTCTCATTTCTGAGATGTGGGCTTCTTCCCTATTTCTCTTGTCCTTTTCAGATTTAGGACAATCTCTTTTATAATGCCCAAGTTCATCACATCCAAAGCATCGTGCTTTGTCCATACTATTATGAGGACCAAACTTACCGAATCTTCCTTTCTTCCTTGACGTGGCTGCCAAGGCTTGATTCCCTTCATTTGATCCTGTAACACCTTTGGCTTTCAATCTTGTTTCCTCTATTTTACATAGAGACCCTAAATCGTGGAATGGTGTGGCTTCTTTCTTCCTGTATAAACCTGAAGTGAAGTTTCCCCATTCATTTGACAGAGCTTTCAACACCACTTTAGTCATCTCAGTGTCAGACATTACTTCTACCAGTTCTTGCAAATGATCTCAGAGAGGTTGCTTCTCTTGCAGTACTCACAGAGAATAGCTCCACCAATTTGTCATATATTCTTTTTGATGATTCTAGATTTGACACATCGCAGATGAGAGAGTCTTTTATGGATTCTGTAAGAATCCTTTGGGCTCTTATATCTCCCTTCATATATTTGGCATGACTTTATCGTCCTTTATTTCTATGCAGGAAAGTTTGAAACCCTAACGTGTTGATCTTCTTCTTGTTTGTAATCATTGGCGTAGCCATGGGTTTACAGTCCTCCATCTGAAACCTCTTCAGGATCTCTATAGTATATCTTCCTTGCCCAAGGAAGATTTCTCCCTTCTGTTGCCAGACCTCCAAACCAAGAAAATAATGCATCTGCCCCAGATCCTTCATGTCAAATTTGGTAGCCAGATTCTCCCTGCAGTCTTTGATGAGCTTAGATGATCCAATTAAGAACAGATCATCTACATATAATACCAGTATAAGTGGCTCATCCCCTACTCTTAGATAGTAGAGGTTGGGATTTGCGTCAATCTTGACAAATCCCATCTTCTGCAGGTAGCTATCAATTTGCCTATACCATGATCTAGGGGCTTGCTTCTGTCCATACAAGGCTTTCTTAAGCCTGCATACATGAGTCTTCTGCTCATGTGTCTCAAAGCCATTTGGCTGTTCTATGTACACTTCCTCTTCTATCACCTCATTCAAGAACGCTGTCTTGACATCCATCTGGTGAATTTCCCATCCCATCTGCGCTGCAAAAGAGATGACGGATCTGATTGAAGTGTACTGAGCTACATGGGCGAAGGTTTCTTCATAATCAATCCCTTCCTTCTGTGCATACCCCTTAGCCACAAACCTGGCTTTGAGCTTCTCTATGCTGCCATCTGCAGCATACTTGATCTGGTAGATCCACCTTGATCCTACAACCTATCTATTTTGAGGTCTAGGGACTACTTCCCACACATCGTTTGTTATGATGGAGCTGTACTCCTCCAACATAGCATCTACCCGCACTTGATGTTGAGTTGTCTCTCGAAAACTATAGGGTTCTCCAACCTGTGCTACCAATGCCTGGTATCTGTCTGGTTGCCTGCGTACACTCTTCTCATTTCTAGGGGCTCCAATAAATTCCTCTGCATCCCTCAGAGTCTGCTGGAGTTCTCTGCTTGTCCTTCCACTGGTGGTGGATGGATTTACCTGCTCTCCTTCCTGCACTTCTTTGGAAGAACTTTCCTTAGAATCCTTGTGCCGCGAAGAGGCACTAGAGCCATCTTCTGTAGGCCATTGTGGTTGTACTAGCGGATCCTCCTCAGATTGCGTATCTGTAGCCATTTCCCGAGATTTCCTGAAATCTCTCTCCTCCATGAATTTCATGTCTCGCCTTACTACGATCTTCCGGTTCTCGGGAATATAGATGCGAGATGCCTTCACATTTTCTCTATATCCCACAAGGTAACACTTCTCTGCAGTCTGATCTAATTTCTTCCTCTTCTCATCGGGTATGTGGCAATACGCAATACTGCCAAATATCTTGAAGTGGCTCACCTCAGGCTTGCTGCCAGTGAACACACTCTCAGGAGTCACTTTTCCCAATGCTTTATGAGGTACCCTGTTTTGCACATACACTGTTGTATTGCAAGCTTCAACCACAGAAATTTGGGCATGTCTTGATCATACAACATCGCCCTCACATCTTTCACAATGGTCCTATTCTTCCTTTCTGCAACTCCATTCTGCTCCAGATTGTATGGAGCTGTCCATTCTCTCTTGATGCCTTCCTTTGCGCAAAATCTTGTGAAGTCTTTATCAATATATTCTCCACCATTATCTGATCGCAATTTCTTGATCCACTTTCCAGTTAAATTTGCTACCAAAGCCTTGAATTCTTTGAATCACTCAAAAACATCATCTTTGGTCTTGAGAAAGTAAATCCAAGGGAATGGTCATCAATAAAGGTGACAAAATACTTTGCACCACTGAGAGCATTCGTGAACATTGGTCTGCAAATGTTTGAGTGTATCAAATCCAACACACTCTTGGCCCTACTGCTGCTCTTTGGAAATGTTGCCTTGGCATACTTCCCTAGTACGCACCCCCTGTAGACATCGTCTTTCCTTGTGCTAAGTTCTGGAGCTCCCCTGACAGTCTTCTTGAGGATCTTCAAGGCTCTCTGATGTAGATGCCCCATTCTTTTGTGCCATAATTCATTCAAGTCCCTTTCATCTGCACTGCCTATCAGTGCCACTGGAGACTCGAGGTGTAACTTATAGAGTTTATGGCTCCTTACTCCAATTTGTGCCTTCCTTTTCCAACTAGGGTGTTTGACATAAACCTTATTTCCAATAAAGTATACATTGTAACTCTTGTTCTTAAGTTGAGACATCGAGAGCAAGTTCATCCCCAATCCCGGTACATGCAGTACGTTGGTGGCCTGAAGCTTGTTACCAACTTTCGTTTGAAATATTATGGTTCCTCTTCCAATGAGGGTACATTTGGCCTTGTTTCCCATCGTGATCTGAAAATTCATCTGCTCTTCCTTGTAGCTCGAGAAGCATTCTCGAACTCCCGTCATTTGAGCAGATGCTTCAATGTCAATATACCAGACCCCTGGAGAGGCCGTGCTTGACACACAAGCGAAATCCTCTTCTAGTCAGGATGCCAAAACTGAAATGTTATGATCCCTCTGTTTCTCCATGCGTTCTGGAGGACTGCGTGAACCCTTCCAAGCTACTGCTGCATCGATGTCGGATCTTAGTTCCATTGCAGAACCCCCGCTTCCGTCTTTCGCCTTTAGCTCTGATACCATGTGAAATTTTCAATCTGAAATACTACTGCAATGATTGATTTATTTTGCCTACTTATGATAAGTTATTTACAGATGCTTTAGTAAATTCTGAAATAAACACAACTGCAACATTCACTTAATCAAAAGCAGAAGAACAAATAGAACACATATAACACAATAGAAACAATCACATGAACGCAGTTATTTTTGGACAATTGTCCCTGGAAAAACCCAATGTGGGAAAACCGGTGCAGCAGATGAGGGTTTATATTATTCTTCGGCAGTGGAAATCTCTACAGAAAGTATGACGAGCAGATGTCTAGCATACACTTGAGATAATTTTTCCGAACTCTTTGGAAGAATTTCTGACACACTGGAGGCACCCTTCCTCCCTCTGCATCACTCTGTGTGGCCTTCTGCGCAGTCATTGCGCTGGATTGCATCATTATGCCTGGAGGGCCAGTGCTGCTGCTCAGTGCTGCTCCTTCTGCGTCCTCCTTTTGCCTTCTTCTTCCTTTGGTGACTTCCCCTTCCTCCTTTTGTGTCTGCAACTTCGCCTCTACAACCTCACCCTTTGAAATCAAATTCTCTTACTTCAGAAACGATTTCTTTCGGGTACTGAGAGTGTGCCCTGACTTGCTTTCCATATGACCCTCAAGCCTTCTCTTATAGTCTTCTTGCTGATGAATCAACGACCCAGATTAGATCTCTAATCAGTGGCTCAGATTAAAAGATGACTTGATCTTTGTTTTCTAGAAGATTCACAATCTGCTTTATTAAGACCCTTTAATTATTTAATTTTCGTAAGTTTAGACTTAGGGATTACTTTAAAATAATTAATTATTTTAATAAAGCATGATCCAAGTAGGATTTCCACAAACTGTTTCTGGGGTCTCTGGAATACTAATGTCCAAGCCTCTTCCCAAAATATGAGACTTGGAACACTTTCCAGTGTTACAAAATTAACAATATCTCCAAGACCCAGAAAGCGTTTGAAGAAATTTCATCCGGTGTAATAGTTATTCAAATAATTAAATTTTTTAATGGGGACCCTAAGTCTAACTTAGGGAAATTAAAAAATTAAAGCGAATTAATTTACACATGTGATGAAATGTTCTAAGTGACGTGGATCAAGCTTTCCTTTAATCTCAGCCGTTGATAAGAGATTAGATCATGACCGTTGGTTTTCCAACAAGAAAATTATAAAGGAAGGGCTTGGGGTCAGTTGGAGAACACACACACATTGCAGAAGCACTGAAGCTAAGTCGAATTTCTGGGGCACAGTTTGCTGAGAAATTCAAAGTGAGTTTGTAGTGCAGTGAGGGGCAGAGATTGGCAAGGGATGATCTGATCTGAGGCCGAGAATATAGCAGCAGAGAGGCAGCATCGTACTAGGGCGGCGCAGAGGCCAGCAGGAGGGACGCAACCCAGCCAAGTTGACGCAGAGGCCACGCAGAGGGTGACGCAGAGGGGCAAAGCAGAGGCCTTCAGAGTGACGCAGGGGTAGCCTTCTGCGATTCGCAGAGGTTGTGTTGGGCTAGAGGGCTAATGCAGAGGCTGGAGAAGACTGCGCTGAGGGTTCCAGTGGGCTAGAAAGGGCTCGTTATTTGTAAATCCCAATTGAGGATGTGATTCAACCATATTTTCTGTCTCTGAGTGAAAGGTACAACTGCCGTGTAATTTCTCTGTAGGGTTGACCATTTTTGGTGCCCAGATTGTTGTATTCAGATTCTGCATAATAATAAAACCCTCTAGAGCTACTGCACCGGTTTTCCCGCATTGGGTTTTTCCGGGGACATTTGTCCGAAAAATCTTTGTATTTTTGTCATATGTGTGTGATGTTCAGTAAATGCTCTGTATATGTGTAGGTTGCAGTTTATGTCTGCTTTAATATTTTTCTGAATACTTCAGTTAAATAACTTGTTAAATTAATCAAACAAGTAGGCGAAGTAGATCAAGACACAATAGTAGGGTTTCTGTTTTGAAACTTTCACATGGTATCGGAGCATTGCAGATCAAGTTGATCCATCAACAAAGCGACTGAAGATATTGCTGCAGGAAGGGCAGCTGAAGCAGCAGAGATCCAGAAGAAGGCAACGCAACACCAGGAGGGACGCAGATGACGTAGAGCCAGTGTGCTCACACAAAGACTGACGCAGCTCCAGAGAGGTGACGCAGATCTAGTCTGCTCACACAGAGACTGACGCAACACCAGAAGAGGAACGTTGAGCCAGTTTGCTCACGCAGAGGTTGACGCAGTCCGAGTGGAGAATTACTGTGCAGTTTTCCAAGTCTGGAAGTGTAGTTTCTAATCTTCAGAGGTTGCTGGTGTGGCATAGGTTATGTCGGTGCAGAACAATGCCGAGCAAAGGTGACAAAAGTGGGGGGAGAACAGTTGCTCGACAGATTCTCTAGCCAAGGAATCTGAGTTTGATTAAGAGGAGTGATCATAGAGGACTGATTCATCAGATTTGGTAAAGGATTTTCGAGAGGGAAGTCATTTGTCAGAGGGAGGACATTCTCTAGAGGGTTCTTTCGCCAAGAAGCCCAGATCCAGTGTTTCTGCTGAGTGTAGCAGCAGCGGAAGGGAGAAGAGTTTGTGATTCAACAGATTGAGTAGAGATGGTTTCTCATGGACTGAGAAATCAGGATAGGTTGGACGGTGTGTCCAACTTTGTCATCTGGAGAGCTAGAATCCTAACAGTCTTGGATGAGTACGGCATCAAGGACCATGCAGAAAATGTCCTAACTGTGCCAACCGATGCAGATACCCTGAAGAAATTCAACGAGAATCAAGCGCGGGCTAAGTGCTTGATCATGGATGGAGTAAAGGATCACGTGGTCCCTCATATTGCTGGGAAGAACACGACAAACGAGATGTGGACAACATTGAACACGATGTATCAGGGAAGCTCCGTCTAGAGGAAGATGCTTCTGGAGAATCAGATGCAGTTGTTCCAGATGCAAAAGGGAGAGGAAATCGATCCCTTCCCCTTTAGACTATAGACCATCCGAGACCAGCTGATTGCTATGGGGTCAACTCTGGATGAAGGGGTCATGGTGAGGATTGCCCTGAGTGTAGTCATCGATGAATGGGAGACGTTTGTCCAAAGCATCTTGGGCAAAGCAGTGCTACCATCCTGGGTGGACATGTGGGCAATCCTCCGTCAGGAGGAAATCAGGAGAATAACCAAGAAGCAAAGCATCAGCGGTGGAGTCAAAGTAGAGGAGGAGGAGGAGGAGGATGCGGCCCTAGCATCAAATGGACAGCGACAACAAGGGAAGAAGAAGAAGAACCTATCCAAGGTCCGGTACTTCAGATGTGGCGAACTTGGACACTTCGCCAACACTTGTCCTAAGAGTAAGGACAAAGAATCTTCAGATTCCAAGGTAACAACAGCTAAAGAGGACAGTGGTATTGAGGATGATGTGGCAACCAGTGCTCATATGCCTCGAGAGAAGAGGTGGGGCGATATTTATCTGTAGAGCAGCTACAGATGGTGTGGTGGGATCCTTGAGGTGCCCACTCTTGGATCACATACGAGCTACGAGAGCCTTAAGACAATAACAGAATGAGTGGAGCAGTGGGTGCAGAAGATCACAGTTAAGCAGAGGCAGAGATTGGGACGTTGAAGTTTGGAGCAGCACAAAGGAGAGGTAGCAGCAGCGTGGAAGCAACAGTGCAGAGGCTGATGGGATTTCAATAGCGCAGAGGCAGTGCTTACACAGTGCAGTGCAGTGCTTCAAAGAGACAACGCAGAGCAGCAATAGAGGGAGCTTCAGTGATGAGATGCAGCCCAATTGCTTGTTTGTCAGTTGTTGGGTGATGGTCCTTCGGTTGCTTACTTCTCAGCAACTGAGTTGCAGTGCATCAGTTAGCAGTGGCAGTGCTATAGGCAGCATGATGCAACAATTTAAGAGGGAGCTGCAGTACAGATGTGGTAGTGTTAGTGACAGTGACATGGGCAACAATACAGAAATCAACAACACAATGGATGGAGGGCAGTAGGCCAAGCATCAGCAGCGCGAAGACCAATGCCGAGATCAGGGTGATGCTTCAGTGTGGAAGTATTGCTAGAGCACATTCCTCGCTAAGAGGGAGTGTTGAGATTTTGGGGTAGCATTGGGTGTGCTCTAGCTCCGAAACTTTGTGGAGGGGCTTGAACACACGAGATCTCCAAGACCCAGAAAGCCTTTGGAGAAATTTCATCCGGTGCAATATTTATTCAAATAATTAACTTTTTTAATAGGGACCCTAAGTCTAACTCAGGGAAATAAAAAAAATTAAAGTGAATTAATTTACACATGTGATGAAATGTTCTAAGTGACGTGAATCAAGCTTTCCTTTAATCTCAGTCGTTGATAAGAGATTAGATCATGGCCATTGGTTTGCCAACGAGAAAAGTATAAAGGAAGGGCTAGGGGTCAGTTGGAGAACACACACACATTGCAGAACCATTGAAGCTAAGTCGAATTTCTGGGGCAGGGTTTGTTGAGGAATTCGAAGTGAGTTTGCAGTGTGATGCAGGAGCATCCTGCTCAAATGTCATTGGTTATTTGGGAGACTTAGGAGGTCTTATGTTTTAAAGAGATTGGTTCTCTAAGTGTAATTTTAAATATTTTGAGTGATTTAAAATTGGATTTAATTAATATTGTGAGCATAAATGTAAATGTTCTCGAATGTTGGAGAACATGAGAGAATTAGGGATTGAGAGATTTGAGAAATTATTGTAGAAATTAGTTCAAGATTTATGGGATTGAGAGGATTTTTAGGGATAAAAGAGAGATTTTAGGAATTAATGAGGGATTTGTTGAGTAAACTGGGGATCTAAACCAAAATTGGTTTAGAATCCATTTGTATAAATTGTAAGCCTCAAAGGCATGAAAAGAGAGAGAGACATAGAGATTCAAGATTTAGATCGAGGAGGAGGATTTGATGGAAATAAGAATCAATAGAATAAAATTTCATCTCCTCTGTATCTGTGCGAATGTTGGCAAAATTGTCAAATGCCAGAGGTTATTTGCCTTTGAAATTTTTCTGAGTTTGTTTGTTTCCATTCGATCTCTGTTTGATAAATTTCTATGTGTATGCTTTCATTTAAATTCCACGTCACAATGAAAGCGGAATGGTCTGCTTGGATTATTGATTTAACAGCTACCAATTGTGATATGCAAATCCATGTTTTTTTTAGAGAGATAATTTTGCTGGAGCATAAAATCTGGAGTGTGTGACTGGAGTGTTACACTTGGAGTTGCGTTGTAACGCAACCAGTAATGATAATATTAAAGGAGAGCGGACAGGGAAATTCCATAATTGGTACTAAATAGAATTGCTGCGGAAGGAATTCTGAATGTTGAGAACTGCATGAAGGATTTCTGGGTTTGTTTTGATTCAACTCGAGCTCAGTTTAAATTGATTTTTGTGTGTATCTTTCAATTAAAATTTTGCGTTCACTGTGAAGGTGAAATTTTACATTTGAAATGTTAAATTAAAGGATTAACAATTGCTGATGCATAAAGATCGTGGGTTTTTATGAGGGGTGTCAACACTGGTGAATTTGTGTGGCCATCAAAATTCATAAACAATCACAACAACCTTTGTTACCTGTGGTATTCAAAACGCTGTTAATTGTTTGTTCATCAGTTTGCCTTCCGAAATTAGTAAGGGAAATTTCTCAAGAATATTAATCTGGCGGAGTTCAAGAGTTGGGAACGCTGTAATGCGTATTGAGCCAATGCTAATCATCACCGTCTGATTTCAATCCAACGGACATCGCATATTAAGTTGCACAGAGTTTAACTTTTAAAACTGACCCGATGTTTTATATATTAGGTTTGATAGTTTGAATTGATTGCCCAACAATTCATTTAATTTGACGGCTTCTGTATAATCGTTGGAGATCCAACGATTATCGCATATTTAGATGCATATGGTTTAAACAGAAATTTGGATGCGATATTTTTATACATTCCAGTTAATTACCCGTTGACTTCAAAGTTTCAAAAATTAAGGTTTTTGTGCTTCCGTATAATTTGAATAGTTATGATTCTATCATTTATGAAAGAGGTATAAAATGGGGGTAAATAAGATTGAAGTCGTGGGTTTTATATTTGTGTAACGAAATAGCCCTTAAAAAGCTATATCCGAAAATGTGAAAGTTTGATTTTGGGTATATATATATATATATTCCGTATGCATACAAAGTTGCACCATTAGTGGTATTGGAGCCAAAATAATTTTTTTGTTTAAAATTTGAATTGTGAAGAATGCAATTGAAATTGCAAGAAAGGGTGATCATAATAAAGCAGAAAGGAATTCTGCGTGCAGCTGAGCAAAGTATGAACAAATTTAGATTTGCCTCAAGATAGTGAATTATTGCAGCCAGAGAAAGTTTGAGAAGTTTTTATATTGTATTTACACAGATTGCACGAGAAAGAAATAAATTGTGTTATGATTGGATATTGTTGGTGAGGTAAATGCTTAGAAAGCAATTAAAAATTCTGTGTAAATTCTAATTTGTTGAGATCCAAATTGATGTGGATTGAAGTTTTGTTCAGGATTGATTGTTGTGGCAGCAACTGTATGTTGAAAAAATGCACAGTGGAAGCATGGAGACAGAACTGTAGAACCAAATTCACAGAAATGGTAAAGGCCAACAAATAAGGAGATCTTAAAGAGAGGTGATGTGAAAAAATGGTATGCATGAGTTTTTGATTAATTAATGATATTTTACAAATTGAACAGATCAAGGGAGTGCAAAAGTTGCATGTTTGCAGGAGACAACCAGCCGAGACATAATTTAATTACAAAGGTATGAAAGTTTGCAGTAGTTGAATGAATGGCAAAGTTTGGCACAGGACTACAGCCGTAAAACTGTAGGAAGAACTTTTGAAAGTTCTTAAGATTGTAGCAGAACCTTATTTCAACTGAGGCTTGGAATAGATAAGGACAAGGAGTCTTTAAGAGAAGTGAGTGTAGCAACCAGTGAGAGAGCAAGATTGCTCAATGCAAGTTCTAAGGGTAGAGGATTTGGACACCAGACAAAGGAGAAGTTTGGTGTGAAGATAAACTCAGAAGGAAGTTGATTGGTTGCAGGTGTAGAAGCTTACACAGAAGTGAAGATGACTATGGGAAGTCATAAAGAAGGTTCATAAGAAAGCTACAAGATGAAGGAAAAGGGTGCAGAAACAATCCGCAAAAACCGGATGAGTCAAGAGGAGCTTGACAAGGAGTTGGCTGAGATAAGCAAAGAACTCGATGAGTTAACAATGTTGCTAGAGGAAAACCAAAGACAAGGTTGGGTCTTGAAGAAAAAGACAGTGAAGTGGTCTAAGTTACAGAGAAGGCTACGACATAGACAAGTGAAGTGGTTGGTTGAAAAACTCAGAGAAGCAGAGTCAGAAATGGAAGTTTCCATTTGTGGACCGGAACAGGGTGAAATTCTGGGTGAAGAGGATAATGAGAAAGATCTCATGGACTATTGGAATAGTTCAGAACAATTTGAAGATATGTTGACAAGGGAGACAGATGAGGCTATAAATCCTTGTATTTTTAAAACTCATAGTTCGTATGTTTTTGTAGGATGTGTAGGAGATGATAGACAGTCTGGTGAAACTGTCACAAAAATGAATAAAGCTCTTGAGGTGAAGTATGATAGAGAATGCTTTTTAGAGGAAGAAGATATTGATTTATTGCAGCAGAAAGAATTCATAGATGAATTTCTGTTTGGTGTAAGACAACCAGTTAAAGCTGTTATGGAGCAGAAGCATAATGAAAATGCTGCAGTGATATTCCAAGGAGGTAAATAAATGAATTTGTTTAATGAAATTAATGAAAGAATTGTGCAATGTGATGATATAGAAAACATGATTATTCAAGAGGACTGCCAGAAGAAGAGTGAAACTGAGAATGAAGATTGTGAAGAAATGCTGGAAAGATTTCACATGAAAATGGAGTTCTTGGAAAGATGGCTCAAGGAACCAGAAGGAGGAATGAAGCTTGCAGAACTTGATAAAGAAGAAATTGTAGAGTTAAGTAAATTTTTTAACTCTTCAATTAATAATGTGGATGTAGGTACAGAAGACAACGTTGATAAATATGAAGCTGAAATCAAAGGAATTATGCAGAAGATATTGAATATTAGAGAGAAGACTAAGATAAATTTTCAACTGGCATTGTTGATAGAAATGTTCCAGAAAAGTAAAGGAGACCAGAGATACAACTACATAATGGAAAAGTAAAAGAAATGGTATAAGCTATAAGAGCAGCAAGTGGATATGCAGTTAATAGAGGAGCTGAGAAAGCTTGGGCAAATTATAGATATTCTATTGTGGACAAAAAAACTCAAAGGAGTGGAGCTACAACGAAATGAAATTGCTGGAGAAGAACAAGTTTCTTTTGAACTTGAAAAGGGAGCAGTGATGTTTGAATCATCAGTTGAGGCAATTGAGCCTTATGGTTTTGAAATTGACAATTTGTGTATGTTTGCAGATAATGTCATGGCAGAGAGAGAGAATTTGAGTTTTGAGAAAGCTCATACACAATTGGAGGAACATATTATTTTACAGCATACTGCTAAAGTTGAAAACAGAGGAAAATTGATTCACAATGATGACCAAAAGCAAGAAGAAGAAGCAAAGGATAGCAAGTACTCAAATGCTATGCTTGAGGAAGTTGAGATGAAGACCACTGAATATTTTCTGAGTCATATAGAAGAATTTGAACAGAAAAGAGATTTGATGACAGAATCATCAAATAAGACTATTGAGTCTTGTGAATTTAAAACTGAAAATTTGGATGTGATTGCAGGTTTTGAAAATTTTGCAGGTGACAGACAGTTACTGGAAGCTGTCATAAAGATAAAGGAAGAAAGAGAAATGTACACAAACATTTCAAAGCGTCAAGATCATAATTGTATTGTGATGGAAGATAAGCCAGGCTATGTTATCTGATGAAGTTAGTCAAAGGAAAGTATATGTATAGTTGGTTAGTGAATGGAAGTTATTGGAGAATTGGTTGAAAGCACCAGTAGAAAAGAAAGAACCTGAGGAAGATTGCAAAGAATCTGCAGTAGTGAAAGAAAATGATACTATGGTCAGGGAATTGAAAAACAATTTATTTTTTGAAAATAAATTTGCAGAAAAACAATTTGATATTGTAGAGGGTAATATCTTTAAAGATATTCAGGAAGTTTGGGAGGCAGCAATATCTACAACGATATTTGGAGCAATCTTAAAAATGATAACAAAAGTTGAAGAAAAAGAAGGCAACAAGAGTTTTGAAACTCATACACAAGGAAAAGGACAACAACAACAAAGTAATTTGGATAAATAAATAGAGAATTTGATGAAGCTTACAGAAAATGAACATCAGGAAAAGAGCTGCAGACAGAGAATTAGGTGGATAAAAAGCTGGACTGTAACAAACATTAAAGAAAAGGCCAATGGAGTGTTGCGAACGAAGATATGGCAACCAGGAGAAGCAAGGAATGGCAGCAGAATGTTTAAACAATAGTTGAGAAAAGCAAGGAAATCATTGAAGAACATAGTTTGGAATCCTAGAGGTAGCAAGTCATTGAGACTTGTGGCTGTTGCATTATTACAGAAAAGCAACAGACCTCATAGATAGGAGTCTATGAAAATTTTCTACATGGGGAGTCTGATGCAGGAGCATCCTGCTCAAATGTCATTGGTTATTTGGGAGACTTAGGAGGTCTTATGTTTTAAAGAGATTGGTTCTCTAAGTGTAATTTTAAATATTTTGAGTGATTTAAAATTAGATTTAATTAATATTGTGAGCATAAATGTAAATGTTCTCGAATGTTGGAGAACATGAGAGAATTAGGGATTGAGAGATTTGAGAAATTATTATAGAAATTAGTTCACAATTTATGGGGTTGAGAGGATTCTTAGGGATAAAAGAGAGATTTTAGGAATTAATGAGGGATTTGTTGAGTCAATTGGGGATCTAAACCAAAATTGGTTTAGAATCCATTTGTATAATTTGTAAGCCTCGAAGGCATGAAAAGAGAGAGAGACATAGAGATTCAGGATTTAGATCGAGGAGGAGGATTTGATGGAAATAGGAATCAATAGAATAAAATTTCATCTCCTCTGTATCTGTGCGAATGTTGGCAAAATTGTCAAATGTCGAAGGTTATTTGCCTTTGAATTTTTTTTGAGTTTGTTTGTTTCAATTCGATCTCTGTTTGATAAATTTCTATGTGTATGCTTTCATTTAAATTCCACATCACAGTGAAAGCGAAATGGTCTGCTTGGTTATTGATTTAACAACTACCAATTGTGATATGCAAATCTGTGATTTTTTTAGAGGGATAATTTTGCTGGAGCATAAAATCTGGAGCGTGTGACTGGAGTGTTACACTTGGAGTTGCGTTGTAACGCAACTAGTAATGATAATATTAAAGGAGAGCGGACAGGGAAATTTTGGAAATTGATACTAAATAGAATTGCCGCGGAAGGAATTCTGAATGTTGAGACTGCGTGAAGGATTTCTGGGTTTGTTTTGATTCAGCTCGATCTCAGTTTAAATTGATTTCTGTGTGTATCTTTCAATTAAAATTCTGCGTCCACTGTGAAGGTGAAATTTTACATTTGAAATGCTAAATTAAAGGACTAACAATTGCTGATGCATAAAAATCGTGGGTTTTTATGAGGGGTGTCAATGCTGGTGAATTTGTGTGGCCATTGAAATTCATAAACAATCACAACAACCTTTGTAACCTGCGATATTCAAAACACTATTAATTGTTTGTTCATCAGTTTGCCTTCCGAAATTAGTAAGGGAAATTTCTCAGGAATATTAATCTGGTGGAGTTCAAGAGTTGGGAACGCTGTAATGCGTATTGAGCCAATGCTAATCACCACCGTCCAATTTCAATCCAACGAAATCACATATTAAGTTGCACAGATTTTAACTTTTAAAACGGACCCAATGTTTTATATATTAGGTTTGATAGTTTGAATTGATTGCCCAACAATTCATTTAATCTGAGGGCTTCTGCATAATTGTTGGAGATCCAACGATTATCGCATATTTAGATGCGTATGGTTTAAACAGAAATTTGGATGCGAAATTTTCATACATTCCAGTTAATTACCCGTTGACTTCAAAGTTCCAAAAACTAAGGTTTTTGTGCTTCCGTATAATTTGAATAGTTATGATTCCGTCATTTATGAAAGAGGTATAAAATGGGGGTAAAAAAGATTGAAGTCGTGGGTTTTATATTTGTGTAAAGAAATAGCCCTTAAAAAGCTATATCCGAAAATGCGAAAGTTTGATTTTGGGTATATATATATGTGCATTCCGTATGCATACTGTGGGTTGCTGCACCACAGTGTAGTGAGGGGCAGAGATCGACAAGGGATGATTTGATTCGAGGCCGAGAATACAATAGTAGAGAGATAACATTGTACCAGGGCAGCGTAAAGGCCAGTAGGAGGGACACAGCTGAGCCAAGTTGACGCAGAGGCCACGCAGACCCCTCTGGGAGACGCAAAGGCAGCCAGAGGCCTTCAGAATGACGCAGGGGCAGCCTGCGTTGTGCAGAGGCTGCACTGGGCTAGAGGGCTGACGTAGAGGTTGGAGAAGACTGCGCTGAGGGTTCCAGTGGGCCAGAAAGGGCTCGTTATCTGTAAATCCCGATTGATGGTGTGATTCAACCATATTTTCTGTCTCCGAGGAAAGGTACAACTGCCGTATAATTTCTCCGTAGGGCAGACCATTTCTGGTGCCCAAATTGTTGTATTAAGATTCTGCATAATAATTAACCCCGGTAGAGCTGCTGCACCGGTTTTCCCACATTGGGTTTTTCTGGGGACATTTGTCCGAAAAATCTGTGTAATTTTGCATATGTGCGTGATGTTCAGTAAATGATCTGTATATGTGTAGGCTGCAGTTTCTGTCCGCTTTAATATTTTTCTGAGTACTTCAGTTAAATAACTTGTTAAATTAATCAAATAAGTAGGCGAAGTAGATCAAGACACTGCAGTAGGGTTTATGTTTTGAAACTTTCACACCAATAACTCTGCACAATACACTCCTCACATTGCAGCACCTAACCGTTAACTCTGCACAATACACTCTCCTCACATTGCAGCACCTAACCGTTGAGGTAGTTAGTCAGTGCAAGTCATAAGGACAATGTTGGGAGAAGTTTGTGGATCCATAAAATGCCCCTAGATTTGATCAATCATATGTCAATGTTGTCTTCCATGGGTAATGGAATGTGCACACTCATGCATCATTATGTGTAACATGTTTCATCTTGGACCTTGACCCATAGTGTGGTCTTGTAGGAAACTGAGGTTTTTTGCCTCTCAATCACAATTCCTAAATATAGAGGTGCCGTTAATGCTGGCATAGAGGCCACATAGATTCACGACCTATTGTTGAGCTCATATTTCCTTTCTAGGATCCCACCATAGTGTATTGTGAGTTGTGACAATCAAAGTGCAATAAAAGGTGCTGATATGTTGATAACCTTATTGCTCACAGTAAGATAAAGCATGTGGAGCTTCATGCCCATTATTTGAGATAGTTGGTATAGGAGAAAATTGTGTCTCTTGTTTATTGCAGGATAGATGATCAAGTCGCTGATATCCTTATGAATAGCTTGATAGAAGGTAAGTATGTGAAAATTCAGCCTAAACTTGGGCTTTAAGGAGCTGTGATTAGGGGTGGTGTATCATGATAATTCCACCTCCTGAATCTCTAGAGAGTTGTGTTGATTGGGGGAGTTGGATCAACACGTTCAACCCGTCTCCTGATCCTTTGGAGTCAGTCAGTGTAATGAAGCTGATAGTTTGAAGGTCGACCGTGAGGTCAACTGGGCAGTCAATTGCATAGTTAATTTGGTAGTCAACTGTTTAGTTCTGCCAACAGTGGTTCCTACTAGGCTGACTGGTGTTTAGGTCGAGGCTGAAAAGAAAGAGAGATCTGGTGCCTCTAAGGGGATCAAAGTTGACTGTCTTCCCTGTTTTGTGGAAGTCATTCATGCTTTGGGTAATATGTAGTTAATCCTATGGATCTGTCTATTAATCGTTGTAAATATTGACATATATGTTATCTATTATATGCTGAGCTATGCTCACTTGTGCTTCTGTAATATAATGGCATTTGTGGATACCACTTCTTGGAATTCATTGTTCCCTTCTTCTGCAATTCCCTGGTTTTCCAACACAGAGATGGTAATTGCATAAGAACTTGCATGCATTTAGAGAATTTCTGCTTTCTAGTGTTCATGCACTGTCTCTCCTGCTTACTTGAAGGCTTTAACATTTATATTTTGTTTTTCTGTGCTGGTCTATTTTACCAAATTCTTGTCAAACTTTATAGGATGTATCCTTGAAATACAATTTCTCCTGCTAGAGGAGTAAGATGCTGTTAGGAATGTGTTACTATGCCATCTTCTTTATTGTAATTTGATGAGTTAATCAATATAATGAAACCACATTCTATAGAAAGGCAATATTGAGGTGGGGTACAGAGGTACTTCATCTTTTTTCTATTTGTTGTTTAAAGAGTGTAAAATTGCCTGACTTCCTTAGTTGTAATCTACAGAAGATATGATTAAGAACTTTTGTATTAAGAATTTCTTTCTTGTCACATTGCTTGGAAAAAATGAGGCAATGGGAATGTTAATTCTGGTATAGTGGGTGAATAGTGTATCCAGTTTTATGTTTACTAGCTCAAAATTGTGGGTTTTTTCATTTTGAAATGAAAAAATAAAAAATATTATTGTTTGCAAGGACCAATTGGATGTGATTTGGCTAATTAATGTGTTAACAGCTCCTGTTCATCAGATGCAACAGTATTACAGAGGTGGGACTTTTGATAATTGTTTTGATAAGTGGAATGCTCTTTTTGACTGCTTTCATCTGAAAACAAAGCCAGCATCTGAAATGCAAGTAAGTTTTCTGTGCATCGAGTATATTTTTTTCAATTATCCTGTCTCTCCAGTTTTTCAAGGTGGGGAGGGAGAGAGATGAACTAGAAATTCTATTTCATGCATAAGGGACCATTAAAGTGGTCTGAGTTACCATTGGCATCAGTGATTGTTTTCTTGGAATGAGACAAAATTAATTGACATAAACAAATATTTCGTAAATCTTGCATATACTATGTCAGTATATATTGTCAATTTTTAAGTCCCAGGTGACTGTTCTTATGTTTTAACTTTTTCTTAATTAAATAAATCAGATCTGAATTTATTTAACTGTGGAAATAAATGTTTCTGAAGATGCAAGAATTGTTGAGATTGTAGCTTGGATTCATGCATGGATCAAGTGCCATGACATGCAACGAATCACCTTAATTATCTCCTACGACAGATAATTAATGAATTTTGTAAGTCAATACTTTAGATGACAAATTAATTTAATTGCTTGTGACCTTTTGATTAAAAAAACAAAGTCAACAACATATTAAGTCGTAGTCGTTGAGCTTAGTAAGTCAAGATCTAATCTCAAGTGTTGAGATTAGCGTTTGATCTTTTTAATATGAGGTTCGAGCCGAAGGAGAGATACAATTAATTGGCACGATTTGGGATTCGTGGAGCACGGTATTTAACATCGAGAGCGAAAAAAGGCTAGATCAAGCCAGCTAGAGTGAGATTCGGGCAACTGAGATCAACAGAGAGGCTGTGTTATCTTGGATTGAGTAGGCCGAGTTTCTCAAAGCAAGTAGGCTGAGTTTTCTCTTGGGCAGTGAGGTTGAGCTTTCCTTGTCCACAAAAGTTCTTTTGTTGGGCCGCACGTGTGGATCGAACAAGGGTCGAGTGAGAGAGAAGGCCGAGATCTTTTGTTGTGTATTTGCCAGAGCAAATTCTTGGAAGACTGCTGTAAAAAAACGTTTCTCCTAAAGTTGAATAAGAAGCCCAATGTTTGTTGGTTTTCCCCACACTAGGGTTTCTATGGTATATCTGTGTTATTATTTGTTGCTGTGATTGGTTTCGACTATTTTTGCTTTTATTTTGGTTAAAAACCTAGAATATTTATTGTTTTTTTTGACAAATATGGTTATTTAGATTAAAGGGCGGCAAACCAGCTGCGGCGGACTGAAACAATACAGCTCTGTCTGAGAATGAAATTCATGTTACACAGTGAGGAATCTCGGCCCTTGTTGCAGATAGAGAGAGCGCCGTGTATAGCATGCCTCAGGAAGGCTAGACCACGACTGGAGATGCTTTGGGATTGCAGAGGTGGTCTTGAAAGTCCACTGTAGCATGCATTCCTTCCAGCTTGCAGAGATAGGGCCTGAAGCAGACATCTTGTGATTCTTCCATGAAAGCCTGCTTGGATTTATTAATACGACTTGAATGCCATTAGAGTGTCCAGAATACTGCACCCTAACTGTAAAGAAAATCCAAAGCAAAATAACTGCACCCTTTGAGACAATCGACATTGCCCGCCCATTTCTTGCATGGCAACTGAGACAGTAAAAAGCACAGATAGAAGGCAGGGCCATTGAAGGGGATATCAAAGAGTAGATCGGGATCAAAAGCCATTGACTGCTTGAACTGGAGCGAACCAAAAGAACTGGGATTTGAAAAGTTTAGTAATACAGGTCGGTTGTCAGAAGATTAAGGTATGTTGCAGATAGATTCAACAGAGTTGACTAACAGGGATCTCCGACAGCGGATAGAGCCAAGATTGGCTTCCAGATCTGCTTGAGTATTTAGATGCCTTAGAATATGGAAGAAGGAAATTTTACGGAACTTGGCCAGAATTAGCCTGATTTTCTTGAATATGGAGGCTAAATGAACCTGCGATGGGTTCTTTTGGGAATTCAAAGCTTGGATGATAAGCCTGGAATCTCCAAAGACCGAAATTGATAGGAAGTTCCTCTTGATTGCCAGATTTAGCCCCTGCCACAGTGCCAGAGCCTCCGCTCTGTTGTTTGATTCGATGCCCAGCCCCCATTGATACCGCAACTCTGTTGAACCACCAGGGCTCAGAAGAACCCCACCACCGCCTGCTACCCCAGGGTTGCCTTTAGAGGCCCCGTCGAAGAAGAGACAATGATCATCCAACGCAGACTGCCACTTAATAAACTCCTGTTCTTCCAGTTGAATTTCCCAATTAGCATGGGCTATTGCAGGGGAGATTGGGTTGTTCTTGTAATTTGGAGCAAGTTCTTTGAGCCAATGCTCCTCCTCACTGTCTAGAGCCATTTCGTTTCTTATTGCAGGTTTGACATCCAAAGACTCTCCCAATAGAGCTTTGATTTTGGTGATGACTTTGGCAGGAGTACAGCTTTCCTCCCTGAACAGTTTGTTGTTCCTCTCCAACCACAGCTTCCAGCAGGTGAATTTGGGGATCCACATCCAGGCAGTCTTGAGAAGGCATTTTTTAGTGAGACAGAACGGAGATAAATTGGCCCAGTTGTGGAGCAGATTTGGTATATTTCCCGGAAGCTCTACTTTGTCAACCCCTGACATCAGTACCCCCCTCCAAACATCTTGGGCAAAGGGGCACAGTAACAACAGATGGTTAGCTGTTTCTTCATCCGACACACACAGAGGGCACCTGGAGGGCCCTTCCATTCCACGTTTTCTCAGATTATCTCTGGTGAGGATACTTTTATGCGCTAACATCCAGCAGAAGAAGTCAACTTTGGGGAGCGAAGGGAAGGCCCAAATAAATTTCCATTGAGTTGGATCTGGAGGGACATTAGGAACAACCATTATACTTTTGTAACCTTCTGATGCTGAGAAAGATCCTGAGAGGGAGCCCCACCCTCGTTTGTCTTTAGCTGATGCCTTTGTAGGGGATTTTCCTTGGAGTTTATCTAAAAGTAACGAAGCTTCAACCTGTAGCCAATGGGGAACCTCTCCCAGTTTCCAGCTGTCCCACAGTCTTCCTGCATCGTCCGTCCAGTTGGAAATGTCCCACAGGGTTTTCATATTGTTGGTCTGAAGCCAGATTTTAATATTTGCCAGACCTTCCACTTGGTTCTAAGGATGGTCACCTAGGATCGAATCTTCCCAGATTCTGATTTTTTCCCCATTACCTGGGATCCAATAAAGATTGTGACTGAAGTGCTCCATAGCAGAGAGACAAAGTTTGAAAACCGGAGATCCTTTGGTGGATTTTGGAGGTTGATCCAAACACCTCAAACGCTGCCCATGGAAATATTTCTTCCACAGGACTCTCTTACTCCAACTAGATTTCCCAGAGACAATGTTCCACAGGATTTTGGATCCCAGAGCGAGGTTTTGGGTAGCCAAATCTCTCATTTGAAGACCACCTTCCAAGATTGGCCTCTTAAGAGTATCCCATTTAACTAAATGGAGCCTTCTTTCATTATTTTTCCCCCCTTCCCACAGAAATCTTCTTAGCAGACTATCCATTTTACTGATGAAGGTTTTGGGGGCAAGCAGAATGGAGTGCTGATATAAAGGCATACTTATGAGAACAGATTTCATAAGGATAACCTTCCCAGCATTGTTCAACCAAGAGGCTCCCCAAGCTTGAATTCTAAGCTTTAGCTTGTCTAGCAGGGGCATCCAGTGGGCTACTTTAGGTGTGGATTTGAAGATTGGAATCCCAAGATATTTAAATGACTCCCAAATCCGAATTCCTTTCATTTCTAAGAGCCTTGCTATGTCAGACAGTTCCTTGATCGAGCAGTTCCAGCCGAAGATTGTGCTTTTTAAATAGTTAATCTTGCTGCCCGAGACCTCCTTATAAATGTCCAACTCCTTGAAGGATCTTGCAGAGTTTATGCTTGCTCCTCCAAGCAGTAAAGTATCATCGATGAACTGGGCATGATTTATGTCTTTAACATTGTGTACCATTCTAAGGCCTGGCAGAGTTTGGATCTGTTGACTATAGTCTAGTTGGAAGCTGAGCACAGAGGCTTGAATAGCATAGAGGAGCGGGGACAATGGACAACCTTGTCTTAATCCCCTTGAGGCTTGGAAAAAATCTGTTGATCGACCATTAACCAACGGCGCAATCCAAGGGGAGGCAATGCAGGCTTTCACCCAATTTATGAAGATTATTGAGAAGCCCAATTTATTCATCACAGCGAACAGGAAGTCATGTCTTACCCTATCAAAGGCATTTGCCAAATCGAGCTTTATCACCATTCCTTTCTCTTTTCGTTGGCAGCTTGAATGAACTGCTTCTTGTACCAGCACAAGATTGTCCAGAATCTTTCTCCCTTTGATGAAACCTCCTTGATTTTCCGGAATGATGACCGGCAAAATATTCTTGAGGCGGATGGCTATTATTTTGGTAACCAGTTTATAACTAGTATTACACAAGGAGATGGGACAGAATCTACTAAAATCGGTGGCTCCTTTCTCTTTCGGAATCAAGGCAAGGAAGGCCGAGTTGATGCTGCCTCCAATCTTGGTACATGATTGAGATTTCCTGACCATTCTCAGAAGGTCTTTTTTGGTTGTTGACTAGCAAGACAGATAAAACCTAGCTGTGAACCCATCAGGGCAAGGAGCTTTATCCGACTCCATGCAATCCAAAGCCTTCTTGAGCTCATCCATTCTGATCGGAGCAGTCAGCATAGTATTAATAGAATCTTGAACACAGTGAGGAATTAGATCAAACGGGTAGGCATGAGGATCTATAGGGGGGTCTTCAGGCGCCGAATAAAGCTCTTTGAAAAAAGTGAAGGCTGCTCTCTTGATGCCTTCAGAGTCTTTAACCACAACGTCTTGAAAATGAATTTCTGAAACAGTTTTGAAATGCTTGCGAGCTTCGGCTTGCTTATGGAAAAAGCTGGTGTTTTTATCGCCGGCTTGTAACCATAGATTTTTGGATTTTTGTCTCCAATACTCCTCTTCATCCCTACTAGCTCTATGGAGAGCTTTTTGCAGTTCAACTTCTTTTTGAAGTAGACTTTGAGTTACAACAGAATTCTCCATTGCTGATTGATGAACAACAAGGCTTTCAAGGGACTCTTTTCTCTTGGCAGTGGGTGTTTTCAGAGTTTTAGCCCACTCCTTAGCCTTCTTTTAAGACCCCTCAATTTTTCTTCCCACACATAGAATGGGGATCCTAGGACATGCCGATTCCAGGCCTCTGAGACCACCTCTTGGAAACCATCTTGCTGAATCCACAGAGGACTGAATCTGAATGGAATGGGACCTAGATTTCCATCCAGGGAGAGCTCGAGGATAATGGGTTTATGATCAGAAGTGCAGTTTGGAAGGATTTTAGAAGAGGCCATTAGACCACATGTTAGGAAAGAGGTTTGAACGAGGAACCTGTCCAAACGAGCAGCAATATGGCTGGGGCCTAATCTTTTGTTGGACCAAGTGTATTTCCCAGATGAAGGCTTGATATCCTCCAGATCCCAGCCCAGCATAATGTCTTCAACCCATTCTCTAGCTGGGTCCCTGACTGGGGAACCCCCCTTTTTCTCTTCTACGGCTAGAGTCACATTCAGATCACCTGCAATAATGATGTTTTCTGGATTGTGCAATAAAAGAAAGGACTGGAGCGAGTCCCAGCAAATTTTTTTCTCAACTGGTAAGACCAGAGCATAAAGATTGAACATACTTACTTGTTGACCAGAATCTTTGTGGAGGAGCTGAGTGAAAATCCAGTGAGGGCAACTTTCTTCATGAATCAGGTCATATTTGGAGCTGTCCCAGAAGGAGGCAATCCCTCCATAGGCGCCTCTAGCACTGACAGCTCTTCCGGGACCTTTATGCCAGAATGCTTTGCTAGCTTGGAGGAGAAGAATATCCTCCAGCTTTGTCTCCTGGATGAGAAGGATTTTAGGCGAATACATCCTCACAATGTCTTTCAGGGCTTCTTCTTTCAGCCTGCTG
Organism: Pinus albicaulis; assembly: GCA_034641835.2. Classification (NCBI taxonomy): domain Eukaryota; kingdom Viridiplantae; phylum Streptophyta; class Pinopsida; order Pinales; family Pinaceae; genus Pinus; species Pinus albicaulis. Next base: position 29,115,129 of record CM076573.1, read on the forward strand.
CCTAACCCTCTGCAGTTCCAGGAGACGTACTTCATTATTTACTGGTTTGGGAGGTTGTGGCTCCTTTTGGAGCCCTGCTGTGCTTGCGCCCGGATCTGGTGTTCATCATTCCTTTGAGAGTTTTCTGGGAGCCTTGGAGAACATCCAGATAAGTTTTTTCCTCTCTCTGTTTCTTCTTGGATTTCCGACCCTTGGCCGACTTGATAGGAGTGATTTGTGAACTGTCTGAATCAGAGTCTCTCTCTTCTGATTCTCCCCCAGAATCAGAGGCTAGACTGATGTGCTCCTCGTTGCCTTCGTTTCCCCCTTGATCAGCATCTGCTGGAGGGATAGTTATTTCTTCATCGATTTCTTTCACTTTCTTCGACTGGTTTGCAGTTTCTTCTTGGATCTCAATGGCATCCACCTTTTCACCTGAGGAGGGGCCATCATTTGAAGCTGGTTTGGTCTTTGAATTAGTCTGAGGCTTCCCCATTGGCCCAGAGTTTTTCTGCGCAGTAGGCTTTGAAACAACCTTGCCCCTTTTTATCTCTTTCCATCCTTCTTCTTCCACCTTGTCCCCTAATGGGGCTTTTGGGCAGTTTCGTTGGAAGTGACCATGCTCATGACAGGTTTTGCATTTGAAAGGCAATTGCTCGTAGTCCAGTTTCTGAAAGTGATGCCAATCTCCAACTGTTAGTTTTACAGCTTCAGGCAGACCAGCTTCCAAGTCTACTTCCACGCAAATTCTTGCGCAGGTGTATTGGCCCTTGTTATCAGCTTTGTCAATGAATCGGCCCAGCCCATTTCCAATCTTTTGCAGGGAGTGAAAGCTCCAGCAGTGAATCGGCAGGTTGGGGAGCCGGACCCAAACAGGAACCTCCTTAGGGACATCGACTGAAGGATCGAAGTCCGGGGTCCATTTATTCAGGTAAAGGCCCTGATTTCCCATGAAATACAGACCATTTCTGAACACCAGGTCTCGATCTTCCTTGGTAGTGAATTCGAAAATGAAATAGCCTCTGCCGACAGCATAACAGATCACGTTGTTTGTCAGCTGAGGCCTCCAGTTTCGTTGAACCCAGTCATCAGTAGATTTTGTTGATGGCCAACGACCCATAAATTGCCCGACCAATCCTCTGTCAGCCAAGGCCAGAGCGATTTTGATCGGTTGTTCTTCAGGCAGAGCAATCTCTGGGATTTCTTCTAGTTTTTTGATGAACTTCGGGACGTCGGGATTTGGACGTTTTTTCCCTTTCTGCGATAAAAGATTTCGAAAGGCATCCGCAGAAGAAGACGGAGGGGTGGGAGAGGGCTCCCCACCCCCAGGCGCACCAATGGCGGCGGCACTGGCTTCGCTTCGGCCGCAGACCTAATCGAACGCCTGCAGAGAAGAGCTGATCGCGCGCGATTAAAGATGTTACTGAATGGTAAAACTGTGATAAAAATCATATGTTAAAAAAGAAATAATGAATATTTATTGTTACAAATCAGATTAGAAAACATTGTTTATGATCTATGATTGTTTGTTGAGACAGTAAAATTATAACTGTGATTAAAGAAATTAACATGGTATCCGAGCTCTAAACTCTGAATATGAAATCAAGGATATTTGACACAGGGTTTTAGGACACCCAAAAAAGAAATTAGATTTTAGTTTTCAATCTCTTCAAGGGTTTTTATTCTACAATGGCAACCAATGTTCGATATGAGGACAAGCTTGAGGGTTCTTTGAACTATTTGCAATGGAAGGTTCAAATTGTTGAATTTTGTAGCTATGGCCGGTCTTCATAATTTATATTTTAGCCCTTGAAAGAATTTATATAAGACACGTTCTTCATGTCAGATTCAAAAGAGGAAATTCCGAAATTTGAATTTTGAATTTTTGGCTCCAAACTTGTCAAGTCGACCCCACTGAAGAGACACCCATTCAAATAGGCAAAACACTATATATAGAGCATTCGACCTCCTGCACAAGGCTCCATTCAACCTCTTACATAAGAAGATATATTCTGGGCATCCGAGCGAAGAAGAAGGACATAGAAGGACAAGGACGAATTCATCTAGAGAAGATTTCTCTCTCTCTCTCTCTCTCTATCTCTACTTCGCACGTGTGTCTTTATGGGCAATTTCCGGGCAGCATGGCCGAAATTCATGGCAACAACTCCGAGTTTCTAGGGATATTCAGGGAAGTCAAAATTTGGCTTAGGCAGATCAGGGAGGGTTGAAGTTGAAGTACAAAAGTTTGACTTAACAAGAGGGTTGTTTGACCAAGTTTGACCATAGCTTTGTTGGTCATAGTTGACTAGTTGAATTAGGTGTATCTCTTGTTGAACTGAAGAATTTCTCTAAGGTTGTTGGGTTTTTCCCTCAAGTGTGTTTTCCCAAGGTAAATCTTGTGCTCTCTTTGTGCATTGTGATCTCTACTGTCCTTATGCATTTATGGTTGAATATCTGAAGTGTAATTGTTTAATGATAAATTGGAATTCATAAAATATCTACATCATTAGAATTAATTATCAGTATTTCAGAAATTAGTGCTTGTATCTATTGCACTTGAAAAATCAACATAGTTTCAGAGCTTTGGTGAAGGAAAGGACATTGAGATCACTCTAAAAGAAGCGCTGATAAAGGAAAGAGCATTGAAGATCACTCTGGAAGAGACCTACATTTTTCCATTGGTTCCTCTATGAAGTTAGAGAACAAGCTTGAAGGAGCAACCAATTTTAGGGCTTGGAAAACAAGGATTGATGTCATTCTTGCAAAGAATGATGTCTTGGATATTGTGAAGGGCAAGGTTACTAAACCATCAAATAATGAAGGGAAAGCTAAGTATGAGAAAGAAGACATCAAAACTAGAAGCATCATTGTGGAATCTATCAGAGATCATTTGATTCCTTATGTTGCAAATCTTGACTCTTCGAAGAATATGTATGATGCCCTACTTGGATTATACACTATCAACAATATTGGTCAAGCAATGAGTTTGAAGAATGAGCTTCGTGATTTTAGAATGACAAGGAATGATGCTATAGCCTCATACTTCATATGGATTTCTCAATTAAGAAATCAACTTCAAGCAATTGATGAAATCATTTCGGAAAGAGAACTAGCGACTACAACAATTAATGGTTTAACTGACTCACGGGACTCATTTGCATCTAGTATATGTGGTAGAAAGGAACCTCCAAAGTTTGAAGAATTATGGACTACATGTACTCAAGAAGAATGTAGGCTCATATCAAAGGGAAAGATTCAAAGATCTAATGAAGGTTGTTAAACACACAAGAATAGGGAAAATGATAAAGATAAGTGTTGTTATGATGGCCCTCATTTCATAAGGTTCGACAAAAAGATATCTTGAAATAAACTAAGGCATACCATTGGGAAATGTGAGCGGACAAAGAAATATGAAGGAAATATGTGACATTCTCCCCTCATAAAGACAGCGCGGAAAAGGAAGTAAAAAGGGTGTTAGAACTAAGCAAAAGGGCCGCGGGTCATACAACGGGACAGTACAAACAGCGCTGCCACGTGGAGAGATTCCGGGGGCACCAAGGAAGGCACAAAGAGAATGGAGCTTCGACCCCCGAAACCCCATGACGTCATAGCTTGGTGGGGCAAGTTTCGTTCGTTTCGTGGGTTAGTGGCGCAGCACGAAGGGACTTCACAAACCCCCGCCGGAACTCTGTGGTGGACCCCTCGAGATGGACAGGTGGCGCACGTAAAGGCAAAGGTAAGGTAAGTCAGGTAAGCTGGTACACGACTAGTACCAGTATTAACTCGGCTCGTGGCACACACCTACTCGGCTCCTAACAACCAATAGCCAAATGCCACGTGCCTCAGTGTCGACGTCCTTATGACGTCAGCTCTCCTAGTTGTCACCCTAGCCTCGTTCTTCGTAAAATATGGCTTGTTTAACCCTGGTTGAGACCCATTTGAGTAAATCACTTGTTTTTACGAACTCGCCTAACAGTTAAAGCTTGGATTACAACAACAGGTCGCTTTCAGCTCCCCTGCATCACTTTCCCTCTTGGGTTTTCCGCACTGGTCACAGGTATTTAGCCATTCCTGTTCCTTACAGTTTTCCTTCCTCTTTACTCTTTCAAAATGGTCGTCGGGAGAGTCAAGTCCAGAAAGTCTGAACCAGAACCCCCCCAAGCTCGCGAAGTTAGGGCCATCCCTGGACCTGACCCCCTTACTGATACACAGGCTCGCATTTGCGACCCACAGTACCCTTTCAGTGTCTCCCGTATCAGGATCGACCTATTAGAAAATCATGTGAAAGGCCAAGATTGGTTCAGAGTTGTTCGGTCTGGCCTATATTACCAAATTGCTCCGCCCACTTTCCTAGTCACCGAATTCATATGTTGGCTCATTGAGGCCTATGACGAGCGCAGGGATGTATTCCTTTTGACTCAGGGAAACAAGGTTTTCCGAATATCCCCTGAGCTCATTAAGAACGCCCTCTGTTTCCCACACAGCCCGGAATATGTCGAGTTCACAGAGTTGTCCTTGTCGCGTCAGTTTTCTAAATTACCCTGGAAACAGCAGAGCGAATTCCTCTCCTCTATCTCAATCTCCCGCCTCACGTCCATTCCGTCTTCGGACATGGTGCCCTTGACCGCATTTGCAGATGGTCTCTAGCCTGTTCTCGCTTTCATTTCTAGGTTACTAGGTCTTAGGGAGGTTGAGAGGGTGTTAAAAGAGTGCATAGCCCTCCTTTGGCTCATGTCTCAGCCGGGTGTCGTTCTGGATATCCCCACGTTTCTGGCTTCAGCCATCCGGATTCAGTTTCAAGAACTATCATCTTCGAGGGCTTTCTGTTTCTGCTCGCTGGTCTTTTACCTGTTTCTGTTCGAGCACGCAGACAAGTTTGAAGCTTTGGGCCTTGAAAAACTCTCAAGAATGAACGGCTAGCCAAGAACCGTCTTTGAGTGGAACGTCTCAATACATCAACAACCTAATGGGAGGAGTTACTAAAGGTTTTTGAACGAGTTCATGACCATTGCCTACACCATACTTCATGATAGCCCCCCGCCTAGGATTTTTCCCGAGCAGAAAGACTGGTTGCAGTTTGGTGATGAGGAAGGCATAGTGGATTGGTATTTGTTTGATGATTACACCGAGATCAAAGTCTATGGCGCTGATGTACCCTGTTACTGCCTGCCGTTGTTCCCTGCTATGCGGGTTTTCGCCCTTGAATACATTCGCCAAACCATGAAAGCGGACCAGTTCTACTTCGTTCCCGCTAAGAAGGGTTATATCCTCAAGTTCCTTACCACCATTGGCCCTTTTACCGTAAACTCAAGACACGCCCTTTCCACCGTGGAGATGTTGCTTCAGGGAATGGATTTAGTGCTGGGGAAAGTCTGGCCTTATGACCCGAAAGGAATCATCTCAAATAGGAAGAGGAAGATTAGGTCCACTGCATATGTGCATGATACTAGGCCCTTCATTGAATGGAGAGCTAACCTTGACACATGGCCCTTGGCTTCGCAGATGGAGGCTGAATCTTCGGCAGCGGAAGGAAGGGGTGACACCGCTTCAGCGGGCACAGGCAGGAAAGGGCAGACTGATGAGGTGGATTTTTTAGAGGAGCCAGAAGGATTGTATACAGGGGAGGGATCTCATCCCTCCAAAAAACATAGAAGTGATGATGTGGAGATCGTCTAGGATGAGCTACCTCAAGAGGAGTTAATTAGATACGGGGAGCCAGATAAGAGCAAGGTTGGTTTCAGAGTAAATTATGACGGTGCCTCTTCTTTGGAACCCTTTGGGATATCACAAGCTGCTTCGGTAAATAGAGCCGAAGGACAGTGAGGGAGAAACTTCGAGCATAATTGATTGGTTTCATAGATAAGTATCATACCCGGCTCACCATAGAGCTGGATATGGATAAAGAACAGCTGATAATAGCTATCACAGAGGCAGTGCTAGACCCTACTGCTAATGAAATCAACTACAAGGCTCTGGAGTCGCTGTCAATTTTTCAAAGGTTCCTTTAACCGACAAAATGTGCCTACATCAATGCATAGGGGACATGCTAAGGGATGAGGTGGTAAAGCTCGTGCTCGCGTTAAGGAAGCTTGAGGACAAATACAAAGAGGTGGTAGAAAACCAGAAAAAAGAAAGGGTAAATGCCAGGGGGATCAGCAATAACCTGCACCATCTCAAAAGAATAATGAGCGAAAAAGGAAGCGATAAGGAAGGAATCTGGACAAAAATCATCAGGGATTTGGAGGTTGAAAACTCAGAATTAAGGAGAAGACTCAACATTCCTCGTGGGGATTATGTACAACCTGAGGAATTAGCCCAGGCGGAAAAAGAAAAATCAGCCCTCACAAATACCATTACCCGGGAAAGGGATGAGAACGCCAAAACAATTGTAGAACTAGCTAGCTTCAGACAGAGATTGGCATTTCAAGCCAAGTGGGATACCCATGTCTGCGTGACCCCTACTTCTGATACAACAGGTGCTACCTCGACACAGTTAACCAAGGCCCTCTTTGACTTACAAGTCTCAGAAAAGCAAGCTCATACAGTGCAGCAGAGAATTCAGGATCTGATGGCTAGGTTGAAAGTTGGAACAAAACGATAAAGTAATAGCGGCCCTGCAAATAGAGGTGGACAAAGCGAAGAGGGAGAAGCTGCTGCAAGAGAAGGTTATCAAAGACCTAAATAATCAGATATAAGGGAACGCAACCCTCCTTGAAGCCAGGCGTCTCATTTGGACTGACATCAGGTTGGAGGTAAGGAAGTGTTGGGATTTTATTATGTTAATGAATGAGAAGAAAATTGCCATTTGATTATGCAAAGAAAAATTGTAGGAAGGATGGGCGGAAGCCGAGGCAAAAGTAGTCATGGCCAAAAAGTATATCACCTACCTAAACGGATTACGCTTTGAAGAGTTGGCTGTACAAGGGATTGAAGACCGTTTCAGGGGAGTGATGGAAATTAGAAGGGTAATTGAGAAAGAGACCACGCGCATAAATGCATTGAGTGGTTTGGATTGGGTCGCCAAGGGAGTGGGGAAGTTTGAAGAAGAGTGGGATGAGCTGGTGAAAGCAGGCCTCCCATCATGCTGGGATTCTACGACTGCTGCTTTCTCAAGTCTAACTAATTACGAAGAGAAGCTGGCAGCGGTTATGAATTAGACAAATCTTCCTTATGAGAAAACCACTCGTCTAAAAGCTGAGACTATAATTGTTGCCTTAGGAAAAGAAATTTGCGTTCTCTGTCAGATCAGACAACGCTTGGCTGTACAGGTGGACTATTCGGAATTGACGGATATGCAAGCCTCAGTGGAGATTTTTGCCACTATGCCCCTACCTGGGGCAGCCATATGGCAGAAATGCAATAATTTTGTAAATATACCAGTCGTCACACCGTCCCTCCAGTCCCTGCCTCCTCAGAAGCATAAAATTGGCTCGTCCGCGTCATCAGTACTTCCAACTCAGTCGGCAACTGCCACACCTCGCTCTTCTAAAAATTGATGATCATATTTTGGCCCTAGTGGCCTTTTTATTTTAATTTTTACTTTTGTAATATTGGGTGAAATTGTCATTTCACCCTATGCATTTTTATTTTCTGTTTAAGCTATTTTACTTCGGTTGGTGCTCATGCTAAGGCCACTACAGAGATGATGAGAGACGTTCTTCCTCATCATCGGTTTTTGATTCTGATAGAGACAAGCAACAGAAGAGATATTTCGGTGAACAAATGTTGATCCAAAAATATCTTCTGCTAACGGTAGACAGAGGGGATTATAAAAGAATGAACCTGAGTCTAAAAGAGGGTTCCAGATTTTTAGAACAGAGACTGTTAATTGTTAATCCCCTTTTTTGCAAAGTTTTGAGGACTTCCTGTGTTTTATGTTGAAGAATCCCGTTGGGAGACTATAATGAAATTATTTTGCTGTGAGATGGATTCCTGGTGAGATCGGTCACAGTTTGTATTCCCTTGTTATATTCTAATACAAACGTTTTGGCACTTCATCACTCTTTTTATATTATATGCTTCTGGAATGCGAGTGCTTGATTAACTGGAATGAATTTATCTGTTTCAGATACTCATTTCTATTAGTCCATTGTGCTTTAAATATGGCTCAGAGCTATGATATTATGTTCATAAGTTTCACCTCACTTACCTTTCTTTCGATGTTAACTGTTGATAGGTTCTTATATGATAATAAGCCTATCTGTGGTTAATATTTTCTCCATTTGCTGCCGCTGTTTCTACGCTTTCATATTTTTATAACTGTGCACCGTGTTTCATGATCTGGCCCTCCTCACGACTCATAAAATTTAGATTCATCTTCAATAATATCTTCATAAGACCCTTATCATTTACTATTGGGTATTGCTGCTAGTATATCTCTGTTCTTGAGGTCTTGATCCCAATTTATGAAGTTTTAAAATTTTTTTATTAACGAGAAGATTTATGCCACTGACCATGGAAAATTTTTCTGAATCTTCTTGGCGTTAAGATGACCTAGGCATTGGTCCTTCACAACTCAGGGCTGTCTCTAGGAGCTACAACATCTTTTTGGCGCCGTTGCCAGGGACCGAATTTGAATATTATCCCTGGGTACGACAAAATCGTATTCACCCTTCAAAACTAGGTGAGCACGAAGGGTTGAGAGTTGTATATCCCGCACCTTGGCGACTCCACAGTCTTTCAAAATTTCTAAATCTATTTGCAGCCCTGGATTATCAGAGGCCTCACCTAAGGTCAGATACTTCTCAGCTGAGAACACCCTCTGTATCTGATCCAGAAAAAATTCTATTTAAAAGAATTTGGAAGGAAAGGCAGCCTGCACATACTGACATACCCAAATTCTCCCTAGAAGATTCTCTGTCTTCCTCCCAACAAGCTCAAGTTCAAGGTCCTGGATCTACTGCTACAGTGCTTGAATACCCACCAGATAATCCCATTCTTGAACAATTGGAGGTAAAAGATGAGGCGAAGTCTGTAGATACGTCCAAATTTGTCCTACACCCTACCCCAGAAGCTGAAGAAATAAAGCAAGTAACTAACCCTCAATTCCTACTTGGCCTAGCCAATTTACATACCACAGTTCAACATATTCCTAGTGTCACTCAGCAAAACCCGCCTCTAGCTCCAACACCTCTCATTGCAGTCCTTGGCTTCTTGTTAAATAAATATGCCCCTCTAGCATTACCGCAGATTCTGAATGATATGCCCCAAGACTACATGAAGCACTTGCCCCGGTTTACCGGGGAAGACATTAGTTCTGCACAGAAGCACTTGGAAGATTTCTTTGTCTTTGCAGAGAATTTCAATGTAGAACAGTTGGATGTAGTTCTGAGGTTATTCGTTCAATCTTTGGATGGAGAAACCAGGAAGTGGTTCAAGACTCTTCGGGATAATTCCATCACCAACTGGGAAGACATGGAAAATGTTTTCACCCGAAAGTGGGGAGAGAAAAGAGACCATGTTATTGTCTCATTGAATTCAATACCTCCAAGAAAAGACACAACGAGGACGTAGTAGAGTTTATAAAGAGATTTAATAAGCTGTACACCAACCTACCAGCTGATATAAAGCCACCCCAAGCTGCCACTATAGTAGTGTTCGTGGGAGCTTTTGAATCCGAGTTCGGCTTCACTCTAAGGGAGAGAAAATCTGCTTCGCTCGACCAAGCTCAGACTGACGCTTTAGAAGTAGAGGCTAACTTCGCTTCTGTAGGAAAGTCGAAAAGCAGATTGGACCATGATTTCAGGCGAAAGGGTAAAGAAGAAGCCTCTTCTTCGAGTCAAGAAAAGGAAGTCTCAGATTACAAAATCGAGGAGATGAATAAAATGATTAAAAGCCTTTCTAGCAAGCTGGTGAAACTGGAACTTGAAGCTAAGAATGCCTCCTCTCGGCTGGCTCAGCTGGCTTTTAACAGAGGGTATAATCAGCGGAGTAGGAAACCTCCTCTACAAATCATGCAAAGGGATAGAAAACAACAAGAAGATCACATTCAACCCCCTTTATATTTGGAGGGACAAATGGAGGGCCCTGCTGAAGATGCTCCAGACGGCCAAGATGATCAGTGCTTTACTTATTCAGAAGGAGAAGAGCTAGAACTTTCGCTACAAGAAGAAGAAGAAGAAGAGGGGGGAAAGGTAAACCCCACTGAAGAACCCGACATAGATGATTACTGCAGACAGTTTGTTGATTTTATGCAAGCCCAATTCCACAATAAGTATGATCTACGGTCTTCTAGGAAGCAGACTCGTACTCAAGATCAAGAGGAAGAATCACCTTCTAAGGAATCTGTCCTCCCAAAGACAGATAATAAAGGCAAGAAACCCGTCGAAGAACCTTCTACACAGAAAGGTGCTCCTGCGTCATCATCCAAGCTCGTACCCGACCCTCTTACTCATGCAAAAGGTATGTCCACTGTCGAAAAGCCTCCTATCTTCATTAAGGAACCAAAAGAGACCCCTGTAGAAAAAGGGGGTACTGTGCTCAATCTCCAGAAAGAGTTAGAGAAGGTCAAAATCCCTGTTCCTTTGGTTGAACTTCTTAAACAACCCTCCTATAAAGCTCAAGTCTCCCAGTTCATGCTCCCTCATGGAGTAACTTCTCCCCCAGACTCCCTTAACCTCCAAGAAGAAAGGCCCATGGTAGTTATTGGCCCCCATGTAGAAGAGTTAGACTCTGCAACACCACCTTTTTATGTTTCTCTAGTCATCCATGATTTGTTATTACATAACTGTATGTTGGATTCGAGAGCTTCACATAATCTGTTACCACTTTCAGTCATGGAACAGCTAGGTCTACAGATCACCCGACCCTCTCTATTTGTTTGACTCTAAACGGGTTAAATGTCTAGGGATGATTAAAGACCTAGTGGTAAATTTGGCTCAGATCCTGGCCAAGAGTGTCGTCATGGATATAGTTGTTGTAGATATCCCAGCGCGTTTCAGAATGCTTCTATCTAGATCACGGGGTACTAAGATCGGAGGGTCGATCAAGCTGGATCTGACTTATGCAACTATTCCAGTGTTTCGAGGACAAGAAAGAAGGCTGTACAGGGAATCAAGATTTGTAAAGATGGTAACCAAAGCCGATGGCTCGGTAAACTCACTGGTGTATAGCAAGGAAGGAGAGTTCTCATGTCTGATGCTTGAGGAAGACCGGGAGTTTTTGCAAGAACCATCATTCAATCTATCAAAACCCCAACATTCCTTAGGTGATGATGAGAAGGGAATGTGGACCTTACACTTTGATGGAGCAAACTCCAGAGAAGGAAATGGAGCAGGGTTCTCTTGATTTCCCCTAAAGGATAATCAATACCCTTCTCTTTCAAATTGGAGTATGAGGCCACTAACAATGTGGCGGAGTATGAAGCTTTACTCCTGGGTCTGCAAACCGCCAAGAATATGAACATTCAGAGCCTTAAAGTCTTTGGAGATTTAGGGTTGGTGGTAAGACAAATAAAGAACTAGTGTCAAGCTAAACATCCTCGGCTGAGGGCATACAGAAACAAAGTATGGGACCTGGTGGAGAATTTTTTCTTAGCATTCAACATACAGTTTATGCTGAGAGATCAGAACAAGATGGCAGATTCACTGGCTGTGGCAACAAGCAATTTCCATCCACCTCAGAGTCCACTTCTAAGATATGAAGTGGAGGTGCGTTATTGTCCTTCCATTCCAGAGAATGTCAAACATTGGCAAGTGTTTGAAGATGAGGAGCAGATGAAACGTTTCATGGAGACTATTGGGGAATTCACTAACTCGGTTATTGATACCGGGGAGGAGAAGGAAACTGAAGAAAAACCCCAAAATAAGTGGCCAGAGACGGTGGTTGGTCATAAAGTGCTGTAGTTGAAAGAAAATGTGATCCCCAGAGGGCTGGTACCCTTGGAAAGGCTGTTTGATAGGAATGACGTTCCCATCAGCCCCAGCAAACTAACACCAGAAACACAGGTGGAAGATATTAATGTTGGGACGGAAGAAGAACCTAAGATAATCAAATTATCTAAAGGAGTCCCAGAAGAACACAGAGAAAGGTATGTGCAGCTATTTCACTCCTATAAGGATGTTTTTGCTTGGTCTTACCAAGATCTCAAAATTTTTGATATAAGCATTATCCAGCATAAGATTCCACTGAGGGCTGAGGCTAAGCCCCATAAGCAGAAACTAAGGCAAATTAATCCTTTGCTGCTCCCTGCTATAGAGAAGGAAATTAAAAAGCTGCTAAAGGCTACGATTATTGTACCTCTGAGGTATTCAGAATGGGTGGCAAATCTGGTGGTAGTCCGAAAGAAAAATGGAGAAATCAGGTTGTGTGTAGACTTTCGGAACTTGAATAGGGCTTCCCTTAAAGATAACTATCCCTTCCCTAAAATGGACCACATTCTGCAAAAAGTTGTGGGGTCTTCTCGAATGTCCATGATGGATGGATTCTCGACGTACAATCAGGTGGCAGTCCTCCCAGAAGATCAAAAGAAGACGACGTTCACCACACCATGGGGTACCTTCATGTACGCTCGTATGCCTTTTGGTTTGATAAATGCCGGGGCCACCTTTCAGAGAGCCATGGACATCGCTTTCGTGGGAGAGCAAGATAAGTTTGTAGTGGTATATTTGGATGATATCACAGTCTTCTCAAAGGATGATGCCGAACATGTGGAACATTTACGACGGACTTTTGAAAAATGCCACAGGCATGGTCTGTCCCTAAACCCCCAGAAATCTATGTTTGCTTTAAAAGAAGCGAAATTACTGGGGCATATCATTACCAAAGCAGGAGTAAAGATTGACCCAAAAAGGGTGGAAGTGATAAATGGCATATCCTTACCTCGTAATAAGAAAGAAGTTCAGGTTTTCCTCGGGCGCATAAATTTTTTAAGAAGGTTCATCCTGAACTATGCAGAAATAGTTCGGCATATCACTGATATGCTTAGGAAAAACAATGAGGTGAGGTGGTTGAATGAATCGAGAGAAGCATTCAATAGGATCAAGGGTGCTTTTGCAGAAGCTCTAGTATTAGTAGGACCAGATTACAGTAAACCATTCATGATCTTCTCATTTGCTTCACCGCATACTGTGGCCGCAGTACGTTTACAGAAAAATGAGGAAGGGTATGAACAGCCCATTGCCTTTTTTAGCCAGGTACTTCGAGATGCCGAGCTGAAATACAATATTCTAGAAAAACAGGCATACGCTTTGGTGAAGTCCTTGAAGGCTTTCCGGATGTATGTCATACAGTCAGCTATCAATGCTTTCGTAGGACCAGATTACAGTAAACCATTCATGATCTTCTCATTTGCTTCACCGCATACTGTGGCCGCAGTGCGTTTACAGAAAAATGAGGAAGGGTATGAACAGCCCATTGCCTTTTTTAGCCAGGTACTTCGAGATGCCGAGCTGAAATACAATATTCTAGAAAAACAGGCATACGCTTTGGTGAAGTCCTTGAAGGCTTTCCGGATGTATGTCATACAGTCAGCTATCACTGCTTTCGTACCCACGGCTGCAGTTAAAGATATTTTAATTCAGGGGGATAGTGAGGGCGAAAGGGGCAAATGGATTGCTAAAATCCAAGAATATGAATTGGACATCCGTCCCACAAAGCTCATCAAGGGACAGGGTCTAGCCAAGATTTTGTCTGATTCCAACTGTTAGGCCCTAGGAATAAACCTGTCCATGGGAGTTGGGAAATTATCTGGAGACACAGAGGAATGGCCTAAGATAGAAACAACTGTGCAAAAGACCCACATGAAGTATCTGATCAGTCCTTGGTATAAAGACATTGTGGAATATCTTTTAACTCTTAGGTGCCCTCCGAACTTCGATAAGGCTAAATATCGAACATTGAGGCTAAAGTCGCAGAAGTATATCATTGCAAATGGCAGAGTATATTGGAAGGATCCTTCGGGAATCTTGCTCCTGTGCCTGACAGAAACGGAAGTGGAGGAAGTTATGGCTGAATTCCATGAAGGCATTTGTGGAGGGCATTACAGCTGGAGGTCAACAGCCCATAAGATATTAAAGGTAGGCTTTTATTGGCCCAAATTGTTTGGGGATGTGCATGCTCGAGTTAGGGCCTGTGAAAAATGTCAGAGGTTCGCTGAAAAGCAGAAGTTCGCTCCCCTCCCTACGATCCCCGTACACATAGAAAAGCCCTTTCAACAATGGGGGATAGATTTCATCGGGGAAATTCATCCACAATCCAGTAGCCAACATAAGTGGATATTAACCGCCACCGACTACTTCACCAAGTGGGTAGAGGCAATACCAGCAAGGAACGCAACTGATATAGTGGTGATCAAGTTCTTAGAGGAGAATATTATATCCAGGTTTGGCTGCCCGATTAAGATTGTGGCAGATAATGCACAAGCTTTTAAGTCTGTGAAATTCACCAATTTCTGTCAGCAATACCATATCATCCTGGGGCATTCTACAGCCTATTATCCTTAGGGAAATGGATTGGCAGAGTCTTCAAACAAAACACTGGTAAGGGCATTAAATAAGACTATAAATGAAAGTCAGAAAAACTGGGATTCTCAGTTAAAATTTGTGTTGTGGGCAAACAGAATCACAAATAAACGATTGACAGATAAGTCTCTGTATGAACTAGTCTATGGTAGAGCAGCAGTTTTTCCGATACAGCTCGCCTTGCCTGTGGCCAGGTTCCTTCAGGACAGTCAGGAAGAGCCCAACGACCTGACCAGAAGAATAAATCAATTAGTCAAGTTGGATGAGACTCGCAGTCAAGTAAATGATTGTTTAGCAGAGTATCAAGAGAAAATGAAAAACCTGTTTGACCAACATGCCAAAGATAAAGAATTGCTCATAGGGGATTTAGTACTAAGGTGGGACATCTGGAGAGCCGACAAAGGTAAACATGGAAAGTTTGACCCCCTGTGGTTCGGACCTTTCAAAACTGCCGAGGTTAAAGGTAATAACACCTTCATACTGGAGAACTTGGAAGGTGATGTGATCGAGACGCCCGTAAATGGGCAGTTTCTGAAGCCCTATTTCCAAAACTGATCCAGGTCCTGGAGACCTTTGTATTATAGTGTATATATATAGTTGTTATTTCCGCTTTCATAGTTGATGTTTATTTCGCCATAATAATGCTTGAAAATTTTGAAGGGACCTGAGTTTTTATAGAATGAATTACAAGTGGTCTGCGAAGTTCTCGGCACGTTCAAGGATGAACACGTCGTCCCCAAGTGGAGCCAATGTTGTTATGATGGCCCTCATTTCACAAGGTTCGGCAAAAAGATATCTTGAAATAAACTAAGGCATGCCATTGGGAAATGTGAGCGGACAAAGAAATATGAAGGAAATATGACATTCTCCCCTCATAAAGACAACGCGGAAAAGGAAGTAAAAAGGGTGTTAGAACTAAGCAGAAGGGCCGTGGGTCATACAACGGGACGGTACAAATAGCGCTGCCACGTGGAGAGATTCCGGGGGCACCAAGGAAGGCACAAAGAGAATGGAGCTTCGACCCCCGGAACCACATGACGTCATAGCTTGGTGGGGCAGGTTTCGTTCGTTCCGTGGGTTAGTGGTGCAGCGCGAAGGGACTTAACAAGTCCCACTGGAACTCTGTGGTGGACCCCTCGAGATGGATAGGTGGTGCACGTAAAGGCAAAGGTAAGGTAAGTCAGGTAAGCTGGTACATGACCAGTGCCAGTATTAACTTGGCTCGTGGCACACACCTACCCGACTCCTAACAGCCAATAGCCAAATGCCACGTGCCTCAGTGTTGACTTCCTTATGACATCAACCCTCCTAATTGTCACCTGAGCCTCGTTCTTCGTAAAATATGGCTTGTTTAACCTTGTTTGAGACCCATTTGGGTAAATCACTTGTTTTTACGAACTCGCCTAACAGTTAAAGCTTGGATTACAACAGCTGGTCGCTTTCAGCTCCCCTGCATCGCTTTCCCTCTTGGGTTTTCCGCACTGGTCACAGGTATTTAGCCATTCCTGTTCCTTACAGTTTTCCTTCCTCTTTACTCTTTCAAAATGGTCATCGGGAGAGTCAAGTCCAGAAAGTTTGAACTAGAAACCCCCCAAGCCCGCGAAGTTAGGGCCATCCCTGGACCCGACCCCCTTACTGATACACAGGCTCGCATTCGCGACCCACAATACCATTCAAGTGTCTCCCGTGTCAGGCCCGACCTGTTAGAAAGTCACGTGAAAGGCCAAGACCGGTTTAGAGTTGTTCGGTCTGGCCTATATTACCAAATTGCTCCGCCCACTTTCCCAGTCACCGAATTCATATGTTGGCTCAGAGACGCCTATGACGAGTGCATGGATGTATTCCTTTCGGCTCAGGGAAACAAGGTTTTCCGAATATCCTTTGAGCTCATTAAGAACGCCCTCCGTTTCCCACACAGCTCGGAATATGTCGAGTTCACAGAGTTGTCCTTGTCGCGTCAGTTTTCTAAATTACCCTGGAAAGAGCAGAGCGAATTCATCTCTTCTATCTCAGACTCCCGCCTCACGTCCATTCTGTCTTCGGACATGGTGCCCTTGACTGCATTTGCAGATAGTCTCCAGCCTGTTCTCACTTTCATTTCTGGGTTACTAGGTCTTAGGGAGGTCGAGAGGGTGTTAAAAGATTGCATAGCCCTCCTTTGGCTCATGTCTCAGCTGGGTGTCGTTCTAGATATCCCCAACTTTCTGGCTTCGGCCATCCAGACTCAGTTTCAAGAACTACCCTCTTCGTGGGCTTTCCGTTTCTGCTCGCTGGTCTTTTACCTATTTCTGTTCGAGCACGCTGACAAGTTCGAAGCTTTGGGACTTGAAAAACTCTCAAGAACAAACGACCAGCCAAGAATTGTCTTTGAGTGGAACGTCTCAGTACGTTAGCAGAATAATGGGAGGGGTTACTCAAGGTTTTTGAACGAGTTCATGACCATTGCCTACACCATACTTCATGACAGCCCCCCGGCCCAGGATTTTTCCCGAGCAGAAAGACTGGTTGCAGTTTGGTGATGAGGAAAGCACAGGGGATTGATATTTGTTTGATGATTACATCGAGATCAGAGTCTATGGCGCTGATGTACCTCCTTAACGCTTGCCGTTGTTCCTTGCTATGCGGGTTTTCGCCCTTGAATACATTCGCCAAACCATGAAAGCTGACCAGTTCCACTTCGTTCCCGCTAAGAAGGGTTATATCCTCAAGCTCCCTACCACCATTGGCCCTTTTACCGTAAACTCAAGACACGCCCTTTCCACTGTGGGGATGTTGCTTCAGGGAATGGATTTAGTGCTGGGGAAAGTCTGGCCCTATGACCCGAAAGGAATTATCTCAAATAGGAAGAGGAAGATTAGGTCCACTGCATATGTGCATGAGATTAGGCCCTTCATTGAATGGAGAGCTAACCTTGACACATGGCCCTTGGCTTCGCAGATGGAGGCCGAATCTTTGACAGCGGAAGGAAGGGGTGACATCGCTTCAGCGGGCACAGGCAGGAAAGGGCAGACTGATGAGGCGGACTATTCAGAGGAGCCGGAAGGATTGTATACAGGGGAGGGATCTCATCCCTCCAAAAAACATAGAAGTGATGATGTGGTGATCATCTGGGATGAGCTACCTCAAGAGGAGTTAATCAGATACAGGGAGCCAGATAAGAGCAAGGTTGGTTTCAGAGTAAATTATGACGGTGCCTCTTCTTCGGAACCCTCTGGGATATCACAGGCCGCTTCGGTAAATAGAGCCGAAGTAAGGGAAGAAATCATAAACAGAAACAAGACAGTGAGGGAGAAACTTCGAGTAGAATTGGCCGGTTTCATAGATAAGTATCATACCCGGCTCACCACAGAGCTGGATATGGATAAAGAACAACTGATAATAGCTATCACGGAGGCAGTGCTAGACCCTACTGCTAATGAAATCAGCTACAAGGCTCTTGAGGTTGCTGTCAATTTATCAAAGGTTCCCTTAACCGACAAACTAGGCCTACATCAATGCATAGGGGACATGCTAAGGGATGAGGTGGTAAAGCTCGCGCTCGCGTTAAGGAAGCTTGAGGACAAATACAAAGAGGTGGTAGAAAACCAGAAAAAAAAGGGTCAAATGCCAGGGGAATCAACAATAACCTGCACCATCTCAGAAGAATAATGATCGAAGGAATCCAGACAAAAATCATCAGGGATTTGGAGGTAGAAAACTCAAAATTAAGGAGAAGACTCAACATTCCTCGTGGGGATTATGTACAACATGAGGAATTAGCCCAGGCGGAAAAAGAAAAATCGGCCCTCACAGATACCATTGCCCGGGAAAGGGAAGAGAACGCCAAAACAGTTGCAGAACTGGCTAGCTTCATACCCCTACTTCCGATACAGCAGGTGCTACCTCGACACAGTTAACCAAGGCCCTCTCTGACTTACAAGTCTCAGAAAAGCAAGCTCATACAGTGCAACAGAGAATTTAGGAGCTGATGGCTAGGTTGGAACAAAACGATAAAGTAATAGCGGCCCTGCAAATAGAGGTGGATGAAGTGAAGAGGGAGAAGCTGCTGCAGGAGAAGGTTATCAAAGACCTAAATAATCGGATGAAAGGGAACACAACCCTCCTTGAAGCCAGGCGTCTCATTTGGACTGACATTAGGTCGGAGGTAAGGAAGTGTTGGGATTTTATTATGTTAATGAATGAGAAGAAAATTGCCGTCCAATTATGCAAAGAAAAATTGCAGAAAGGATGGGCGGAAGCCGAGACAAAAGTAGTCATGGCCAAAAAGTATATCACCTACCTAAACGGATTACGCTCTGAAGAGTTGTCTGTACAAGGGATTGAAGACCGTTTCAGGGGAGTGATAGAATTTAGAAGGGTAATTGAGAAAGAGACCGTGCACTTAAATGCATTGAGTGGTTTGGATCAGGTCACCAAGGGAGTGGGGAAGTTTGAAGAGTGGGATGAGCTGGTGAAAGCAGGCCTCCCATCATGCTGGGATTCTACGACTGCCGCTTTCTCAAGTCTAACTAATTACGAAGAGAAGCTGGTAGTGGTTATGAATCAGACAAATCTTCCTTATGAGAAAACCACTCGTCTGAAAGCTGAGACTATAATTGTTGCCCTAGGAAAAGAAATTTGCGTTCTCTGTCAGATCAGACAGCGCTTGGCTGTACAGGTGGACTATTCGGAATTGATGGATATGCAAGCCTCAGTGGAGATTTTTGCCACTTTGCCCCTACCAGGAGCAGCCATATGGCAGAAATGCAGTAATTTTGTAAATATACCAGTCGTCACACCGTCCCTCCAGTCCCCGCTTCCTCAGAAGCATAAAACTGGCTCGTTCGTGTCATCAGTGCTTCCAACTCAGTCGGCAGCTGCTACACCTCGCTCTTCTAAAAAATGATGATCATGTTCTGGTCCTAGTGGCCTTTTTATTTTAATTTTTACTTTTGTAATATCGGGTGAAATTGTCATTTCACCCTATGCATTTTTATTTTCTGTTTAAGCTATTTTACTTTCGGTTGGCGCTCATGCTAAGGCCACTACAGAGATAATGAGAGGCGTTCTTCCTCATCATCGGTTTTTGATTCTAATAGAGACAAGCAACAGAAAAGATATTTTGGTGAACAGATGTTGATCCAAAAAATCTTCTGCTAACGGTAGACAGAGGGGATTATAAAAGAATGAACCTGAGTCTAAAAGAGGGTTCTAGATTTTTAGAACAGAGACTGTTAATTGTTAGTCCTCCTTTTTTGCAAAGTTTTGAGGACTTCCTGTGTTTTATGTTGAAGAATCCCGTTGGGAGACTATAATGAAATGATTTTGCTATGAGATGGATTCCTGGTGAGATCGGTCACAGTTTGTATTCCCTTGTTATATTCTAATACAGACGTTTTGGCACTTCATCACTCTTTTTATATTATATGCTTTTGGAATGCGGGCGCTTGATTAACTGGAATGAATTTATCTGTTTCAGATACTCATGTCTATTAGTCCATTGTGCTTTAAATATGGCTCAGAGCTATGATATTATGTTCATATGTTTCACCTCACTTACTCACCTTTCTTCTGATGTTAACTGTTGATAGATTATTATATGATAATAAGCCTATCTGTGGTTAATACTTTCTCCATTTGCTGCCGCTGTTACTACGCTTTCATATTTTTATAACTGTGCACCGTGTTTCATGATCTGGCTTTCCTCACGGCTCATAAAATTTAGATTCATCTTCAATAATATCTTCATAAGACCCTTATCATTTACTATTGGGTATTGCTGCTAGTATATTTCTGTTCTTGAGGTCTTAATCCCAATTTATGAAGTTTTAAAAATCGTTTACGAATGAGAAGATTTATGCCACTGACCATGGAAAGTTTTTCTGAATCTTCTTGGCTTTAAGATGACCTAGGCACTGGTCCTTCACAACTTAGGGCTGTCTCTAGGAGCTACAACAATAAGCGTGAGTTACTTTACTATTAACCATATATGTGCATTTATATTACATTGATGTGACTCTTGGATTCCACATTCCAAGGTCACTTGGACTCCTTTTGTCCATTCGCCTTTCACACCTACCCATTGAGGATTAGGTGTCCAACATTCCACCCATTAATTCGAAGGGGTATGTTTGAGTCCAAGAAGAGAGTTGTAATATAAATCTGCAAAGTATGCATGGTAGCACTTAGGCTAAATGAGCTCTCTGAATAGTTGGCATAAAGAGGTGGTTTAAGGATGACCACCAACACTGGAATGCTTAGTGCAGTTCTTGGAACTCTTCCAAATCTGGCAAGAAGCTGAGGTCTTCTGCTAGAGGAAGTGTCCCTCATATTTTGAAGAGGGAGACCTTCAACCTAGAAGAAGGGAGGTCTACAACTTGTGATGGTTTAAGGATGACCACCAACACTGGAATGCTTGATGCATTTCCTAGAACTCTTGCAAAACTGGCAAGAAGCTGAAGTATTTTGCTAGAGGAAGTGTCCCGAATTCTTTGAAGAAGGAGAAGCTCAACCTTGCATAGATAGTTTGAGGCTGACCACCAACTAAAGGCATGCTCATGGGCATCCGTGTCTCCGGCTACAACTCTGAATCTGGAATGACAGGTTGTGGATCAGGCTCGCTTGATGTGGCTTCAAAGCTTGTATATGACCACCATTTTCCCCCCTGTCAGGTACAAGGTGAGATGATGGCGAAAACTCAACTGCAAGAATGTTCAATATTCTAGAACAAGTTCTGACATATGACTTAAGCATCTTCTTGGTTGTTGATGCCCATTGCCAAGAAGCGATCCATCCAAGATGAATCTTTGTTATTGCAGGAGGCTTGTTTCTGAAGCATCTGTGTGAAGAATGGGTGTGCCGACCACAATGCTTACATGGGTGAAGATCGAAACAATGATCTTTCATATGGCCAACTCGATCACAGCGTTAGCATTTTACAATCTGTTATTGCTGCTGTGGAAGAGGAGCAGAATCTTGAACAGTTGTAGGTGAGCTATCATGAAGAAATCCGGCACTCTGAAATTGAATGGGCTTGGAGTAGTCTGGAATATGAAAGGACAACTCCTTGTCATATCCAAGACTTATTCTGTGCTTGTCCATTACAAGCACTTCCCAAGGTCTGATGATGGGCTTGGGAAGTGAAGTGTGAACATCTGCATTTGCATACAAATCTGCTTTTGAACTAGGCACTGAATGTGAATCGACTGCAACATTATTGACTTGCTGCTTATAGGAGTCTGTTTCAATTTTCTGAACAGAAACAAGTTTAGAATGATGACTCCACTGTTGTAATTTTGCTTGCTGAAGCTAAGATTCAAGTTGCAAAAATACAATCTTCTCATATGCATTTTGCAGACAGGGCTTAATGTCAAAAAGAGAGGGTTTGCTGATTTTAACCATCCCATCAACAGTGGAATGTATCAAAGTATTCAGTAACTCTAATGCTTCATGAACTTTGGCCATAACAATGTGCAATAGTTCTTAACACAAATAACCGAATTCTCCTCCACAAAAGACTACTTTCAATTTCCAAAACAATCACTGCCTTCTATATGATAACCATCAAACTAAGCCAATGTGCATACAATACCAACAATCCAGACTCTCCATACTTAGTGTTCATACATATCACTCAACATATATATGAACCAAATCATACGTGTATGAAATCATAGGCCAACACATATTTATAAATCCATTCTAATTAGCGCACACACTTCAATTAATCACCGCTCACAATTCCACCTTGAATGGAACCAAATACATGAACCTAATAAATTTTAGTCTTCAATTCAACTCTCAACACACAATAATTCAATTTAAAATGCACAACAAACCACGACACCTCCAACAACCAGAGTTTTAACGCTCCTCCAAGTGCACCAAAATGCACAGGTAGCACCATAGTTGTAACATGGAAGGATGCCAGTGTGGGATAGGTTATTAGAGAATGGAGCCCACGATATTAATGCAAAACTGGCACATGGTCTTGAACAGTCTTCAACACACCGTTCCAACGATACCTTGCAGATATACACCACAGTAACAAGCTAGTTTGCAAGCAATTCAAACTGTATTATTACTTTAATGCAACACATACCATTGCAGTCTTGGAAAAAGGAGGTCCACGCACAATTCAAAATATTTATGCCTCAAATAATGCACGGTCTTCAAAGAGAACAATCACCCACAACCATTAAAAGAACTCAAGGAAACATACCATTGACAATAACGATCATGCTTCAAGCAATAGTCTTCAATGCTTTTGACATGGGACTATACTTGAAGAAAATCTGTGTGTGAAGGGCGGTATTGGATTGGGAGGAGCGATGTTGGAGGGCCGAGAGGCCAGCGTGGAGGAGCGTTGTTGGAGGGCGTAGAGGAGGAGTCCGGGTGTACTGGGCAACGAACTAGAGTGTGGAGAGGTTGCTGCGCGAAGAGGGACCGGAAGTCTAGTGGAGTGGCGAGAGCAATGGAGCGGAGAATCTGTTCGAAGCAGCACCACCGCAATAGAGATTGCGGTGTGGGAGGCGCTGTATGGAGGAGCAGTGTGGCAACATACGCGTTATTCAAGAAGCGAAGTCGACACGCAGAAGCAGTGCAACGAGTAGCACGAGTTTCGAACTCGTAACCGGTTGCCTAAAAATCCTCTTCTTTCCCTTCAAAAACCCGCTTCGGCTCCATTCATTGTAAGCACTTCACTTCACATGAAGTTTTAGCCAGCGAGATGATGATTTTAATAGGTTTATTTAGCTGGTCTTCCCAACACATATAGCTATTGACTCCTGTTTCAGAAGTCTCAAAGCCTCCAGAGTCGCCACTGCCTCAGGCGGTGAGAGGATCCGAGAGGAGGAGTGTAATATTGCACTGCCCAGGAGAAGCCGAGGAGTCGGACCTATGTCGAGGAGAGGCAACGAATAGGAGGCAGAGGAGGTCGGTGTTGCGTGAGGGTAGATGGAGGAGGAGTGCAGTTGGTGAGGGGCCTTTTGAGGCCTTTCTATAACGCTCACTGTCAGAAGCGTTTAGTCTGCTCACCAAACCTGAAATTCTGTAGTCAGACAGGTGAGAAGGTGAGGAGTCGGGGTATGATATATGCACTGTATGTATGAGACTGCGTACAATGGGCAACGACTGAATAGAGACTGCGTACAGAGGTGAGGCTGCGTATGAGACTCTATGTATGAGACTTCGTACACTGTGCATGGGTGCAGGAATATGGCAGGAATGGTTAGTGACAGGAGAAAAATATGCAGGAGGAATGTGGCAAAGAATGCAGGAGTGCTTCTATTTCTGGCAGTCCCAACCAGTGTTGTGAACATCTTGATAACATCTCGATTTTATCTTGAAATCACGATTTTTTGGCCTAGCCGATGTTTGCTAATTTTTAAAGATATTTTTATGGTATCTTAATTTTGGCGATGTTTGCCGACTTTTTACCGATATTTTCTCGATTTTTATGATTTTTTGGTTTTTCAGACCCTTGCCGATTTTATCCCGATGCCGATGTTCGCAACATTGGTCCCAACCTCTCAACAAGTCTGGCTCAACACAGTTAGATGTGCAAAGAATCATGGCTAGAATGGGAGGATTGAAAAGGCCACAAAGATCAATGGTTCAAATAAGATTGAGCAGGTTACGAACATACCAACTCTTATACCATGTTAAACACACGCATGGTAAACACACAAGAATAGGGAAAATGATAAAGATAAGCGTGAGTTACTTTACTATTAACCATAGATGTGCATTTATATTACATTGATGTGACTCTTGGATTCCACATTCCAAGGTCACTTGGACTCCTTTTGTCCATTCGCCTTCCACACCTACCCATTGAGGATTAGGTGTCCAAGTGATTCTGAAGCTTTTGCAGCACGTTTCAAGAAGGCTGGAGGAAGAAAGAAATTTGGTTTCCAAAGAAGAAAGAAATTTGGTTTCCAAAGAAGAAATGAAAGAAAAAGACCTGAAGGTAGAAGACCTGCTCCTCAAGGAAAGAGAGGTATGTTAAAAGTTCAATGCTATCATTGTCACAAATTTGGTCACTATAGACATGATTGTCTTGAAAGATCGAATGATAGAAAGAGAAAGGGAAAACAACATGCTACCACAACAAACATTGATGAACTTTCAAAGAAACCTAAAAATCAAGGTTCAGGTACTAAAAACTTTTTCTATTTATGTGCTCTTACAGGTTTTTTTGCATATGTGGCTAGTAGATAGTGGTGCCTCAAGACACATGATGACATGACAACCTCACAAGTCTAATGGAAAGAAGATTATCTCAAAAGGTAGAACTTGGAGACAACAACAATTATGTAGTCAAAGGCATTGGGAAAACATCCATTGAGTTGGAATTAGGTGAAAATGTCCATCTTAGCAACATACTATATGTACTAGGTTTGAAAATGAATTTGGTTTCTATTTCATGCTTAGAAGTTAAAGGAGATAGAGTAGCATTTGTTGATGGTAAGGTACTTGTGTGGCCAATGGGTTCAACTATAGATTTTGTTAGAGTAATAAGAATTCGTGAAGGAAGGTTGTATAGACTCTTGAAATAACCTACTCAAGCATTAGTACATAATGACATCAATCCATGTGAGCTTTGACATAGAAGATATGCTTACCTTCAATATAGATCTTTGTTTGTTTTAAAACAAATGGTTTCAGGTGTTCCAGATTTGTAGATAGAGCATGAAGAAGTATGTAAAGGTTATGTGCTTGGGAAGAATGTCAAGAAGCCTTTTCTAAACAGTGAAAATACGTCCAAGGAAATTTTGGATCCAGTTCATTCAGATGTATGTGGTCCAATGCTAGTGAAATCTCTTGGAGGCTCTTTGTTCTATGTAACTTTTATTAATGACTTCTCTCGCAAGACATGGATTTACTTCATGAAAACAAAGGATGAAGTCTTTACCACGTTTCAGGAATTTAACGCTGAAGTGGAAAACTTGAAGGGAAAGAAAACCAAGATTCTGAGATCAGAGAATGGAGGAGAATATACTTCCAAGGAGCTCGTTGCCTTTCGTAAAGAAGTTGGGATTAAGAGGGAGTTGATAGTTCCTTACAGTCCACAACAAAATGGAGTTGCTAAAGAAAGAACAAAACCATTAAAGAATCTATTATGGCAATGATGCATGATCAAGACTTGCCTATGTTTATGTGGAGTGAAGCATCTATGACAAATGTTTATATTCAAAATAGAAGTCCTCATCAAATTTTGGAAGACAAGATTCCTGAAAAAGCGTTCACCGGACATAAACTACAGGTTGGACATTTGAGAATATTTGGTTGTCCAGTATATATCCATGTACCTAAAGATAAGAGAAAGAAGCTAGAGGCTTCATGAAAGAAAAAAATATTCATTGGATATAGTGAGTCATCAAAGGCCTATAGAATCTATCTTCCAAGACAACAAAATGGAGTTTGCTGAAGAAAGAACAAAACCATTGAAGAATCTGTTAAGGCAATAATGCATGATCTAGACTTGCCTATGTTTCTATGGAGTGAAGCATCTATGACAAATATTTATATTCAAAATAGAAGTCCTCATCAAATTTTGGAAGATGAGACTCTTGAAAAAGCGTTCGCCGGACAGAAACCACAGGTTGGACATTTGAAAATATTTGGTTGTCTAGTATATATCCATGTACCTAAAGATAAGAGAAAGAGGCTAGAGCCTCTAGGAAAGAAAGGAATATATGTAGGATATAGTGAGTCATCAAAGGCCTATAGAATCTATGTTCCAGGACAACGACATGTTGAAGTAAGCAGGGGTGTGACCTTTGATGAGAATGTTGCCTATTGGAAATCTAAAGTAGTCCCCATGGACTCTGATGATGACGAAGAACATGAAGCTCTCAAGGAAGAAGGCTCAGGTCCATCCAATCCTTTAGAACATCCCGTAGACAATCAAGAAGAGCTTGAAGGGCCTAGCGATCCAATGGACCCAGTTGTTGTTCCTGAAATCAGGAAGAGACCAACTTGGCTAAGACTTACTTTGCACGAAGAAGATTGACATGTAGCACCACGTGGCACCTTCAAAGAAAGCAAGAGACCAAAGAGGTATTTTGGATGTGCAACCTTGATGACTAATCTAATTGGTTATGAACCTTCCACCTTTGAAGAACCAGTTAGCCAACAAGTTTGTAAGGATGCGATGTTGGGAGAATACCAATCGATTATGAAGAATGATGTATGGGAGATTGTGCCTAGACCTGAAGGGAAATCAGTGGTGACCTCCAAATGGGTATACAAGATCAAGCATGTAGTGGATGCTAGTATTGACAAGTGCAAGGCGAGATTTATGGCTAGAGGGTTCTCTTAGAAAGAGGGAGAGGATTACGATGAGACTTTTGCTCCGGTTGCCAGACACACACCATTAGATCTATTATTTATGTTACTTCTTCTATGGGTTGGAATTTACATCATATGGATGTAAAGACTGCTTACTTTAATGGCATGATTGAGGAAGAAGTGTACATAGAACAACCTCAAGGTTTTGAGGTTCATAGAAGAGAGTCTCACGTTTTCCAATTGAAGAAAGCCTTGTATGGACTTAAGAAAGTGTTGAAAAGTGTAACTAGGATCGGTCTTTATATTGACTATGCAATTATGTATTTATGTAAAGAAGAAGACAAAGATAATAAAATGTATTTTTGTTGTACTTGCTTCATGGGTTTCATGAGCAAGATTTTATTATAGGTCAATAGACTTCTTCTTGATGTCTATTAGGATTTGTCTTCTAGATATAAATGTAATTAAGAGTCATGAACATGAAGAGTCTAGTTAGCAAAATATGCTCAAAGATCTTGTCATGATACCGTGAAGAATGGCTCCTGTATGATGCATAAAGATAGCCCTTATATAAGCCTCATTAACGCTAGAAAATGAGCTCTCCTAGTCGGCCTATATATAGTGGTGGAATCGGCCCTCAATCATGTTGGTAGGTCGGCCTAAAAGCAAGACATGAGCACTATATATAGCAATGTGCTGCGGTTCATTTGGTGTAGTAATTTGCAGATGGTTCTGAGATAACATAGCATAACGAAAGGTCTATATATATGCGAGTTAAAGGGAAGAAATGCGGATCTGTCTTGGGAACCATACTATCACAGTAAATGCAGATTTCTCTGATGTATCACAACGTTTGTAAGCAGACTTGAAATCAGGAAGAAGTACGGTCATCCTATAGAGATAGATGCGGATTCTTGTGCAGGTATAACACAGAAGTAAATATGGATACAAGTGTGGGCTCAAGAACAAAAAAAGGATGCAGATTGATAAGAAGAAAACTGCGGTCAAGTCTGGGAAAATTGCGTTCAAACTGTAACTAGATCAAAGTATGGAAGCAGTACATTATGTGATATAATGTGAAGTAAACAGGACTGAGATAGATGCGTAAGGGTTATAATGAATTCTGAATTGCAAAGTAAGGAAGGTAAATCTGTGATTTACCTTCCTACAATAGAAGTACTACTCCTCAAGTGAAGAATAAGATCTCGGATGATCTAGTATCTAATATCTGAATCAGTGAGAAGAAGTGTTTGAAGATAAATTCAGTGCAAGTTAGTGCAGAAAAGAAGGATCAACATTAAAGGCAACCAAAGAAGCAGTGACAAGATCTTGGAAGCATTCATAGGTCAAGGGTCTGAGTCTTGGTCATGATTCTTGTCATTTGAAGATCTATAAGAAGAATTCCTTACAGATTTTCCTCTCCAAGAGGGAGAGGTTTTTCCCTCGCTCTAGGAGCCTAATTTTTCTGTCTCGTGTATTTTGATAATTGACTTGATGAAAGACTAAATAAGCTAAAGAAGAGAAGACATAAGTAACTCAAGTAAGCTCACAAGTAATTATCAAGAAGAGAATTTGAATTAATCACCATCCCTCTAAATTCTCAACATGAGATCATAGCTAAGGTGCTGAACACAAGGGCTACTTGACAAAGAAGACACTCCAAGAAGCGAAGATCAAAGTTTGTATTGGAAAGAGTTTGCAAGGAAGACTCTCAAGCTATTTCAAGAAAGATCTTCTATCTCATTCAAAGGACCAACTCATTCAAGAAAATAATCTTTGCCATCAAAAACATAGTTGGAAGAAACTTCATCTTTTGAAGACATCCTTCATCATCAAGGCAGCTGCAAGTCACTCTATTGAAGTAAGTATCTATGACCTTACTTAAATCTGTCAAGATGACTTATTGTAAAGAAAGCAACAAGCTGGTTAGGTTATCAAACTTTAGAAGTGGACAGATTTGAATCTAATTGAAGACGAAGTTATGGACTACATCGAAGGATCTACAATTCAACCCTCAAAAGAAGATACTCTAGCTCATGCCAAGTACAAGAAGGGAGAAATCAGAGCCCAAAGGATTCTCATATAATCCATTAAAGACTCACTCATTCCCTATGTATCAAAACTAAAATCTGCAAAAGAAATATGTGAGAAACTGGTAGAGCTATTCTCTGTGAGTATTGCAGGAGAAGCAATCTCTCTGAGACAAGAACTATACAAAATTGTCAAGAGAAGAAGGAATCACTTCATATTTTATGAGGATTTTTGAAATAAGAGATCATTTGCAGGAACTAGGAGAAGTAATGTCCGACACTGAGATGACTACAGTGGCGCTGAATGCTCTACTAGGAGAATGGGGAAACTTCACTTCAAGTTTATACGAGAAGAAAGAGTTCAAGTTTATACGAGAAGAAAGAAGCAACAACATTTCATGATTTATGGTCTCTATGTAAAATAGAGGAAAAAAGACTGAAAGCCAAAGCTGATACTGGATCAAGTGAAGGGAATCAAGCCTTTGTAGCCATATCCAGGAAGAAAGGAAGATTCGGAAAATTTGGTCCTCATAATAAAAGAAGAAATATGGACAAAGTACAATGCTTTGGATGTAATGAACTTGGCATTATAAAAGAGATTGTCCTACATCTGGAAAGGACAAGAGGAAAAAGGAAGAAGCCCATGTCACAGATATGAGGGAAGAACCTGACGCAAAGAAATCTAAGAAAGAAGAAGCGAGGGATCTCTATTATGATTGAGATCATCTTTTTCTTTAAGTGATTTCTGCTAGTTAGTATGATAGGAAGCAATGTATGTTAATAACATCATGATAGAAGCATGGTAGGAGCTCTTGGTGAACCAACTACCAGAAAATCTCACTTATAACAACACTGATGTAAGGCAGTGATCAAAATCAAGGGTTATCGTGGAAACTGGCGCTGGCATTTTCTAATGGAGTTCTCTATGAATTCACTGATTAGAAAGAAAGTAGAATGGTTTCATCAAGAATTCTATGCTACATAATTCTGGGATGTGATGACATATTGATGAAGCAGGTCAAAGGAATGAAGCTCTTCATTCTAGTGAAATTGCTATAGGATGACTCGAAGGAAAAATGTATGAAGTATATATATTTATATGCTGACAGTAGATGCTGTGAAGTCATGTCATATGGTTGCAGGTAATGGACTTCTATATTTAGAAGTATGATCTATGAAGGAGGATCTTTCTTGGTGCATTGACAAATGAAATCAACATATTATATCCTCATATGGAATATGAGGTGGTTGTATATGAACAAGGAATTGAAAATTGTAAGTTCCTGGGAATGAAGATGGCAGAAGTGAAGAGATCATGAAGTGCAACCATGTCAAGGGGCAGTTATCATTTAGAAGCCAAGAAGATGTTACTGGAATATCTCCTGGAGGATATGTAGACTCTAATAGAAGTCTGGTAAAGAAGAAGACCCTTGACAAGACATATCATGAGGAGATGTGTCAATCTGAATAGAGGATGCCGATGCCTACAGGAAGATGTCATGGTGAAAGATCATCATTGAGGTAACTTTTGTTTTTAAAAGTTCATACGTATATGTTTATCTAGATGAATTTGTGCAGGGCTGCTAATCATGTGAAAGGATGTAAGATCCTTGGAGATGATTCGAAAGAAAGTAGCATGGCATAAAAGGTGGACCAGATAAGAAAGATAGATGAATCACTTTCTGGTAGATGACATGACTCGTGAATGAAAGTGATGGATGGTCTGTGCCCTATGAAGCTAAAGTTGAAGATCCCTATGAAGCTAAAGTTGAAGATTCCTCAATATCGAAATCCATGACATCGAGGGTAGGAATTCTTCATGAGTAGCTGGGTGTCTCACCATTGCTGCTATAGGTCCCTGATTGAGAGGGAGCCTGGTGATAAGTTTCTTACTTGGAAGAAACTGGGTAATTCCTAAGAATGAGCTTAGGTACATTCCTTATACTGGAATGGGTAAATTCCATTGTGGAATAGATCCTCCTGCTGAGAGGGAGAGATAGACACATCATTTTGGTCTTCACTTGGGAATACAGAATGGAGGATTGGGTAATCATCTGGCATTCGATACTCTTTGAGAATGTGATAGGGCATTCAAGATAAGAGTAGTTGGGGACCAATATTCTTTGAGGGATATCTACCCAAGAGAAGAATAGTCCAAGAAGGTCATACTTTGGGAACACCTGGGTGGAGTATGTGTGGAAATTTTTGGATATTTACACTTTATGCAGAAATTATTACTGTCAATCCGGTTATGCTCCTCTTACTTAGACAAGTTGTTAACTGAATAAAATTCAAGTTAAAATCGAAGCAAAACACATAACAGATCTCCACCAATCCAGATCTAGAACAAGTTCATGCACACATAGACAAAGTGACAGTTATTTCTGGACAAATAGTCCCCGGAAAAAAAACGTGCGGGAAAACGGTCTTGGGCGCGCGAGGGTTTTATTATTAAAATTTTAAAATCTACTACAGTCCCTGAGTTCCGGATACGGAAAACTCGACGATGACGATCTGCAACTCCTTTGGTCACCTGGCTTTTTAGAAGAGGCAAGGTGATCCCACCCTCAAAACGCGTTCCTGAGAACTACATTAAGGTGGAGCCTAGAAACCCCAACATTGCCCACAAGCCTGCGTGACCTTTGAGCCTCTCGACCTTCAACGGCTATCCCGAAAGTGGGTACCCCAATAGGGTGACGCGGTCCTACGCTATCACCACACATAAGTAACCCCTGAGGGTTTCTTGCAGTAAATCACGCTGTCCTTGAGGGACTGCGCAACACTTGCATAGCACAGTTGCTGCCCTTCCTACTGCTGCGCTCCTGCTTCTCTGCGCTGCCTCTTTGAGGTGATCTCTGCCTCTTGCTGATTCTTGACTCCGGGATCAGATCATCCCCTTGGCCTAAATTCCCCTCTCTGCAGCTGAAACACTTCTGAGAATTCTTAGCAAACCCGCCCTAAAATCTCAGCTTAGCTTCAGTGCTCTGCCTCTGTGTGTATTTACAAATGATCCCAAGCCTTTCCTTTATACTTTTCTCGTTGGGAAACCAACGACCATGATCAGATCTTGAATCAATGGCTAACATTAAAAGAAAGTTTGATCCGTGTGACTTAAGACAATTTCATCACATATTTAATTAAATTCACTTTAATTATTTAAGTTCCCTAAGTTTTAACTTAGGAAATACATTAAAATAATTAATTAATTTAATATCTCCTAAACCAGATGAAATTTTCCAAATCAATTTCTAGGTCTTGTAGATGAATTTGGGAGCTAGAGCACAACTGATGCTACCTCAAATACACAAAATCTCAACAGTATGTACCTTGGAGTGACAATGACTATGGTGTCTATAAGTCATGTGTCTCGCTAGCATTGTAGCCCATTGTCTCATTGAGAGATGGGGCTTTTAGTCAAGGTCTTGCACTAGGACAATGCTGGTTGATATGATGCTATACATAAGTGATCGCCAATCCGATTCTTCTTATGAGATTCTTCAGTTTGAAAGTGACCATGTACCTGTATGAATACCTCCCTATTTAAGAGGGAGTGTTGGAAAGTGTAACTAGGATCGGTCTTCATATTGACTATGTAATTATGAATTTATGTAAAGAAGAAGACAAAGATAATAAAATGTATTTTTGTTGTACTTGCTTCATGGGTTTCATGAGCAAGATTTTATTATAGGTCAATAGACTTCTTCTTGATGTCTATTAGGATTTGTCTTCTAGATATAAATGTAATTAAAAGTCCCAAAGGGAGGCGCTGAGGGAAGACTCAAGGTTTCATTACTTTACTATCTGGAATACCCTGGAACTCAACTCATCGCTTGTTGCTCCAATTAGCCAGGTCGCCCTGAAAGTATGATGTGATTGTCCAAATCATCCCCGAGTGAGGCAGGGTATGTAAGATCTGAGAAACTAGCTCTATTGCAATATTAAATGGAGAAAATGTATCAGCCATATTTCTGTTGCCCCTGCCTTGCAAGTGAGGATTTCAGATTTGAAACCATAGTATTAAAAACTGGAATCGGTGACCGGACCGGTGGACCTAATGAACCGGTAACCAGACCAGAACCAGTCTAACCGGTACTGGTCAGGTCTAAACGAACCGGTTTTTAAAAAAATACATTAAAAAATTATTTTTTAATAAAAAAAACTATTTTTAAGATTTGCAACCATGATTTCAAGCCAATAGAGACAAAATATTCAAAGTTTGCTCATTTATATACCATGTAAAGGTGAATATATCAAAATGGCACTGAGTGCAATACATATCATCGAAAAAATACATAAGCAATGAGGCTCCAAATGACCCATAAAGTCCAAAAACAATGCTACAAGCTATGAGCATTGAGGCCATTGGCCTACATAGTACAGTGACAGTCTACTACAAATCTACATATATGATATTACTAAATTTTAATTAATGATCCACATTATCACTTGAAACTTCTAATCATGATCAAAGTTCAAATTCAATTGGTTGAACTTGAGCCTCTCGACTCTCGACTGCCAAACTTTGCAAATGCTCCAGTCACAAACTTCTCTATTGGTTCAGTGACTTGAGTCTCAAACTTCTGAAGGTATTCTGCCCTAATATGCCCTATTACTTCATTTGGTGCTCCACATGGCTTTACTTGGCCTCCTATCCCAGCTAAGTGTTGCTTGAACTTGGAAATACCCCCTCTGCAATAGATTTTTGGCAATATTTGCAAATCATTTTGCCATCAATCATATCACAATGAGCCCATGCAGTGTCCTTGCCTTTTGGAGGCATGATGGCTACTACTTAGCTCAAGTGGCAAGCCTCAAACTCTATGCTGTTCCACTACTCCAACAAAAACTCAACACTCTCCAAGCTCTCAGTCAAACTCACAAAATCTCCAAATGAGATGGTGTGAGACAAATGAGAGGCTGCCCCTGCTTATAAAGGATTGGAGAGGGTGTTTTTGGAGGGAAACAACCCTCCTCTTCTCTCCAAAACAACCCTAAACCGGCAAAATAAACTTGTGTGGGTCCTTTTTGCAGCCTTGGCAGCTGACCGGCCGGTTAAGGACGGAACTGGCTGGTTTATGGATACACCGACCGGTTCTGTCCTTAACTGGCCGGTCAGCACTGGTTTGACTGGAAAAAATGGCGAAAGAAGGGATTAAACCGGGTTTTTGGACCGGTTTTGACTGGCCAGGGCTCTGACCGGCTGGTTTGACCGGTTTCCGGTTTGACCCGGCCGGTTTTTAATACTATGCTTGAAACAATTATGTTCAGTGCGACTTTGCAGAAAGAAACCACAGAAAAATGTAAGGAATCAGTTACAGAAAATTCTGGAATTGAAAACTCTTAGCTGATGGAAGACACAAGAGGTTGGATTCACCAAGCAGTTTGGGTTGGTTTGGTACCAAACTGCTCCCCTGGTTTGAGTTGCTGGCCGAGTTGATCCAGTGGCTTATTAACTTGGCCACTTTGACCGGTTCTGAGTCAGGCTGGGCTGGGTTTTAAAACTAAGAGTAGGTTAGGGCCAGAGTCAATAAGTTTAATCACTTTTGGGTATGATCTGGATAAAACATTAGTTAGGTTTGTCTTGATCCAGATTTTTTGAGTTTATTTTAGTGTATTCAGGTCAGATTTCAGTCCATGTGTTGTGACAATAAATGTCACCGTGACAGAAGTGCCTGATAAGAAAAGTCAAAAGAGTCTTAATGTCAAAATCATATTGAAATCTAACCATTTTTGGTTTTGTATTATGGAATTGACCACTTTATCATGGTGAGCAAACCCACCAGGTTTTGAACCAAGGTCATCATTGTTGAGTTGTAACAGACCATGGTCCAATTGACAAAATAATTACTTATGGGGCAATTACCATAAGAAACACCCAGTACTCCTTATGGAAGGTAACAATAATCCTAATAAGCATTCTAAATCAGTTCCTCATGGAAATGCGAAAAAATCTCTCTCGTTGATTGTATTTGTCTCCAAAACATTCAGCTGTAGTAAACTGCATTATTACATGCATGCATAGTAAGATCACCAACCTTCTAAACTTTGTATTTCTACATTCTTCATGGTTAGTTTCTAAATGATTGGAGTATGTGCTTCTTTGCATCTTTATATAATTTCTCTTATCTCTAGTAGTTTATAATTGCCATGCATTTCATGTCAATCTGTTTCCTTATTTGCTTACATTATTATAACTAATTTCATGTTGAAAACAGGCAATCTTAGAATCAAGAGAGAAAGATGCACCACACATTTGGACATTTCGAACAACTGAGGAGGCTTCGAGAGAGTGGAACAAAGTATTTGGTCATTTAAATGACGATTAAATTAATTTTGTCATGGGAGAACTTATCTCATATACTGTAACAAGTTCTCTTTTGATATCATCTTAAAAATCATAATTTTTTGTTGACAATTTCGAGAATCAAATTTTAATTTCAAGAAACAGATAATAGTGCATTGTGAGAATAGTCCTTGCACTTCATATATTTGCTGTATTTCAAAAAAAAATTGGCTTGATTGGTCAGGAAATAAATTTTTTACCATATTAGAATGCATCTTTATAACCATGCAAAATTGAGATTGTAAACATGTGTGTCTTTTGTTGCAAGTCTAGGCTCGAATATGAGTTTGGTAGCAATGTTGATGAACTTTATGGTATTAAGATTTTTTAATGGCCACAAAATCATGCTGGAGTGAGTGCGGCTTATTTGTTTTATAAAAGAATAATCCGAGACTACCATTTAGACAGGACCATGATTCATCACACCATCATGCTTTGTGTCATTTCAAAGCACCTTTGAGCAAAGGCTTGAAGCCTATATATAAGACGCTCAGTTGTTCATTGCAAAACAGAATGTTCTCAGAGAATTAAGTTCATAGATTGAAAATTTATTCGGTAAAGGTGTCATCTGAGATTGAATTCAGAAGCCTGAGAAGGTAAACACATTTCAGATATCGTTCTTAGTTTAATGCATTACTTTAAGCTCATATATTTCAATTTTCAGCAATCGTTATTTTGTTGTCAAATAGCGACGTCTAATAGTGTGTATAATGTTTTCACACGATTAACAATATTTTTAGTAAATTTAACATTGTTTTCTATTTTTCATTATTCATCGTTTTTTCCTGTCAGCTTTGAAAATCATTTTTTCTTGTCAGCTTAGGATTCATAGTCGTGACAATGTTAACCCCATTTGTAATGATTTATTTTTTATTTTTTATTTGTGAAAGTGACTTTATCTATGAATATATGCTGGGAAAATTACAGTTAAGCTGGGAGACCAACAGAAGGAAAATCAATAGACTGGGAAATTACAGTTAAGCTGGGAGACCAACAGAAGGAAAATCAATAGATCCCTGCAGTAAGGGACATAAAAAAAGTTTAAGTTGATCAGTGGTCAATTGTGATCCCGGTGCAAGATTTAAGCAATAATGATTATAACAGTGTCATGTCTAGGGATAAAATTAAAATGACAAACAGTTCCAAATTTATAATATTTAACTGGAGTGTCCACAGAAGGGGTAACATAAACAAGCCCAAAGCCCCTTGAAGCTGAATAGAAAGATCCACCCCTAATCCATGCATGACCATAAAAAGCAGTGAACATAATTGGAGTTTAATCCTAGGGAGATGGGATGCTTTGGGTTGCTTCCAACTTAAAGTTTAGAGTCCTCCTTGGTTGTTATTGTTAAGATTTTCTTTTAATTAAATTTGGAGAAAATCTCATGAATGTGGCAACAATAGGATTTGCTGCTAAATTGACTCCATCTAATTCTGATGTGGAGTTAATGCATCCTATATTTGTTGTGAGTGAATTTATGATTCAATTTCTACTCCCAGCTATAAAATGTAAGCCCGTAGAGGCAAATGTGAATGAGAAATGTGAGGTGAGTGGAAGAGCATATGAGAAAATCTGCTGTTGTAATTCTCCAGTTGATGAATGAGATTGTCGATGCCTTGTTTGGTGGACGTAGCCCAGATTGGTTGGGTGAACCACGTTAAAATCTTCTGTGTCTTCATGTTTGTTGAATGCTGTGTGTATTTGGTTGTTTTTTAGTTTCCACTGTGTTTTTTAGCTCAACAATTGGTATCGGAGCACAAAGTAAGATGTATATGCTGCCTAGCAAGGAGGCACTGTTCCGTTTTTTAATCTCATGTGTGCAGAAATTAACACTAAGGCTGCCGAATCTGTAAGGGACGAGTCTGTGCGCTGTTGTTGATCTGTGTGGCTGCTGGAGGTAGCCCACATCGCTGTAAGCAGAGACAGCCAGTTGCCGTGTCTGCATTGATGGACGGTTTTAATGCTAATGTTCACGCTGAAGCGAATTGCTGAGTGCAGAGAAATGGCTGTGTAAGCCACCGTGGGAGCCATTGCCTATCTAATTTCCATACGTTGGCTATGTGAGTGCTGTGTGCATGGTTGATCTGCATGCGAAGCAGACGACCAAGCGTGGAGGTGATTGCTTGCATAATGGATTGATCTGCGTGGCCGTGGATGAAAAACTATTTGCATGAATCGATGAAAGTTGCAGAGCCGTGAGCGTTGAACTGGCTTGTGAGCGTTGAATGGTGAAGGCTGCGCGGTGGACTGTAAACTGGCAGCGTTGAATGGTGAAGGCTGCGCGGTGGACTGTAAACTAGCAACGTTGAACAGTGAGGTATCCTTAAATTTTATTTTGAAAAAACACTGCGTTAACTTCGACAAGTGGTAGTTTGTTGAACAGTGGCTTCTTTCTAAATCGATTGTATTGAAATGTTATATGACATGCATATTGTAAATCAATATGTATTGAAATATGCAATGGTTTAACAAAAAAGGAAAAAAAGAAAAAAATTTAAAAAATCGATATATGAAACAAAGATTTGAGTTTATAATTTAAATCGATTTGTATTATATGCCTTTTTTAAAAATCGATTTGTAATTTAAAATGCCATTTTTTGCATATGTAATAAGGGAAAGGCATTTAAAATGCCATTTGCATATGTAACAAGGGAAAGACATTTTTAATCAAAATTAACATTTTTGATTAGAATAACAACTTCATTTATTAAGAGTTTCGATTGGAGATTTTGTGACACGAGCTACTAAACATGGAAAAACACAAAGTGCTCGGTTTGAGATCGAGAAGTTCAATGGCAAAAATAATTTCGAGATCTGGAAAGTTAAGATGTATGATCTACTCGTGCAACAAAGTGTGGTGAAGGCGCTGTTGGGAAAAGCCAAACAACCTTACACCATGACGAATAACGAATGGAGTGACATGGATGAAAGAGCACTGAGCGACATTCGATTGTGTTTGGCTGATGATGTTTTGTTTAACATCGTGTCAGAGAAAACTGTTGCTGGTTTGTGGACAAAGCTTGAAAAGCTGTACATGAAAAAATCCTTAACCAATAGGATTCTTCTGAAGCGACAGTTGTACAGTTTGCGCATGAAGGAAGGTACGACGATAACTGATCATCTGAATACCTTTAATACTCTCTTGGTGCAATTAGAAAGTATAAAAGTAAAATTTGAATCAGAAGATAAAGCTGTAACTTTATTATGCTCGTTGCCCAAGTCATGGGATCATTTTGTTACTTCTATAAGTCTTAGTTCATCAGAAACCCTTGAGTTTGATGATGTTGTTGGAGCTTTGCTGTCTGAAGAAACAAGGAAAAGGTCAAATTCAGAAACCTCTACATCAGAAGCAATGATGGTCAGAGGTCATTCTAAAGAAAGACGTTTCAGTAAGCATAACAACTCGCGTTCAAAATCGAAAGGGAAGAAGAGTAAGGTAAAGTGCTGGTTTTGTGGCAAATCAGGACATTTGAAGAAGGACTGTTGGAAGAGACAGCAAACATCCAAAGGAGACTCTTCGACAGAGAAGAAAGAAGCAAACACGATAGATACAGGTTCGACATCCGTTTCAGGTATGAGTGATGAAGTGTTATCAGTTAGTTTGTCTAATCATGATCAACATTGGCTGTTAGATTCTGGTGCGTCAAATCACATGTGCATTCATAGAGAGTGGTTTAAAACTTATAAATCAATCAATGATGGAGTTGTTTACATAGGAAATGATGTCTCATGTAATATTGTGGGAATTGGAAGTATCCAGATTAAAATGTTTGATGGGACAAATACAATTTTAACTGATGTAAGACACATGCCTGAACTAAGAAAAAACCTCATTTCACTAGGAGTGCTAGACACAAATGGATATAAAACCTTTCTTCAAGGTGGAGTAATGAAAGTTTATAAAGGAATTTTACTAGTAATGAAAGCAAAGAAAATTGGAAATCTTTTTCAGTTAGAAGGAAGAACAGAGTCAGATCATGCTTCTACAGTATCTGAAAACGACAGTAATTCTATTCGTCTATGGTATCAACGGTTGGGCCATATGAGCGACAGAGGATTAAAAATTTTATCTGATCGTAAGTTACTTCCTAGTTTAAAATCTTCCAAGTTAGATTTCTACAAACATTGTATATTTGGGAAACAAGGCAAGCAGAAGTTTAAAACTGGAAAACATACTAGTAAGGGAATCCTTGATTATATCCATTCTGATGTTTGGGGTCCATCTCCTACTATCTCATATGGAGGATCGTCATATTTTGTATCTTTTATTGATGATTTCTCTAGAAAAGTGTGGGTCTACATGTTAAAGAAAAAGTCTGATGTATTCACAGTTTTCAAACGGTTTAGAGCATTAGTTGAAAACATCACTGGAAGAACCATTAAATGTTTAAGAACTGACAATGGTGGTGAGTTTACTTCAAAGGAATTTGATAATTATTGCAAGGACGTTGGGATCAAAAGACATAAAACTACTGTGTATACTCCTCAGCAAAATGGAGTTGCTGAACACATGAACATGACTCTTTTAGAGAGAGCAAGAAGTATGCTTAGTAATGCCAATTTGCAGAAGGAACTATGGACAATTGTATCTACGGCTTGCTATTTAATAAATCGATCACCATCAATTGCAATAGGATGCAAAATTCCTCTAGAGGTATGGAAAGGCTATCTTTGTGATTATTCTAAACTAAAAGTTTTTGGTTGTGATGCATATGCTCTAGTTCCGAAACATCAACGTTCTAAATTAGATCCTAAATCAAAAAGATATATCTTTGTTGGATATGGTGATGGGACTAAGGGATACAGGTTGTGGGATCCTACTACTCACAATATCATCATTAACAGAGATGTTAA
Organism: Pinus albicaulis; assembly: GCA_034641835.2. NCBI lineage: Eukaryota > Viridiplantae > Streptophyta > Pinopsida > Pinales > Pinaceae > Pinus > Pinus albicaulis. The sequence goes on from CM076573.1 coordinate 29,155,068, forward strand.
ATTCAATGAATCTTCACTTGAAAATCCAGATGTAGATAAATTGAAACAGAATAATGTACCTAAGTTTCAACACATTCAGTTTGAAACCAATTCAAACACTGATGATAGTCCAGATGAACAAGTTTCAAATGCAGATCATGAACATGTTTCAGATACAAATCATGAAGACGTTCCTACAGATAATAATCAACAAATTGTGGAAGTACCAGAAACATCTTTAAGGAGGTCCACGAGAATGAGACATCCTCCTAAAAGGTATGATGATTATGTTACTTCAGTTGCTTTAACTGCTAATGATGATGCACCTTTGTGCTATCAGGGAGCTGTAGAAGGTTCTGACAGTGGTAAGTGGAAAGAAGCTATGAAGGACGAGATGAAGGCATTAGACAAGAATGCCACATGGGATCTGGTAGAACTTCCTAAAGACAGAAAAACTGTGGGATGTAAGTGGGTTTACAAATTGAAGAAGGGTGTTGATGATAAAGAAGACAGGTACAAAGCGAGGCTGGTCGCGAAAGGTTTTTCTCAGAAAGCAGGAATTGACTTTCATGAGATATTTTCACCAGTTGTAAAAATTGTTGCAATTTAGATTGTGTTAGCATTAGTTGCTTTACTTGATTTATAATTACAACAACTAGATGTTAAAACTGCATTTTTACATGGAGATTTAGATGAGGAGATTTACATGGAACAATCGGAAGGGTTTGTTCAAAATCGCAACAAGAAATTTGTCTGCAGGCTCAAGAAATCATTGTATGGTTTGAAGCAGTCGCCTTGACAATGGTACAAGAAATTTGATTCTTTCATGATGAGTCAAAATTATATAAGAAGTGAATATGATCATTGTGTTTACTTTAAGAAGTTAAGTAATGGCATGTTCATTATCTTAGTGTTGTATGTTGACGATATGCTTTTAGCAAGCAAAAACATAACTGAGATCAACAGGTTAAAGGCTCAGATGGCTAGGACGTTTGATATGAAAGATCTAGGAGTAGCAAGACAGATTTTGGGCATGGAGATTTTCAGAGACAGGAGCAATGGTAAGTTGTGGTTATCACAAAAGAAGTATATTGAGAAAATACTCTTGAGGTTTGGTATGAACAATGTGAAGTCTGTCTCAGTCCCTTTAGCTTCTCATTTTAAGCTTTCTTCAAGTTTATGTCCTAACACAAATGAAGAAAATGAATATATGTCTCGAATTCCATATGCCAATGTAGTAGGTTGTTTGATGTATGCGATGGTTTATACTCACCCAGATATTTCACATGCAGTGGGGGTTGTCAACAGGTATATGGCAAATCCAGGAAAAGAACACTGGTCAACAGTGAAATGGGTGCTTCGGTATCTGAGAGGCACAAGTGATTATTGTATCACTTATAACAGAAGTAGTGAATTTGTTTGCGGATATGTTGATTCTGATTTTGCAGGTGATTTGGATAAGAGGTGGTCAACTTCAGGATATGTCTTTACTCTTGCAGGTGGAGCTATACGCTGGATGTCAAAGCTACAAAACATTTTTGCTTTATCCACTACAGAAGTAGAATACATAGCTGCTTCACATGTTGCAAAGAAGCGGTTTGGTTGAAAGGTTTGTTTGGTGAGTTTGGTAGGTTGTAGGACAACATCAAGTTATTTTGTGATAGTCAAAGTGCAATTCACTTGGCTAAAAATTCGGCCTATCATAGTAAATCAAAGCATATACCTATCAAGTACCATTTTGTAAGACAAGTTATCACTGAATGGGGAGTTTCTCTTGAAAAAGTGCATACAAAGGAAAACTATGCAGACATGTTCACGAAACCAGTTTGGTTAGAGTAGCTACGATGGTGTCTGGCTTCTCTTGGCTTGCAGAAAAGATAAAAATAATAATGGAACAGGGTATCAGGCCAATTGTTGTCAAGGTGGAGATTGTTGAGATTTTCTTTTAATTAAATTTGGAGAAAATCTCATGAATGTGAAAACAATAGGATTTGTTGCTAAATTGACTCTATCTAATTCTGATGTGGAGTTAATGCATCCTATATTTGTTGTGAGTGAATTTATGATTCAGTTTCTGCTCCCAGCTATAAAATGTAAGCCCGTAGAGGCAAATGTGAATGAGGAATGTGAGGTGAGTGGAAGAGCAGATGAGAAAATATGCTGTTGTAATTCTCCAGTTGATGAATGAGATTGCCGATGCCCTGTTTGGTGGACGTAGCCTAGATTGGTTGGGTGAACCACGTTAAAATATTCTGTGTCTTCATGTTTGTTGAATGTTGTGTGTATTTGGTTGTTTTTTAGTTTCCGCTGTGTTTTTTAGCTCAACAGTTATCGAGTCCTTTGGGATATGTTCACCCTAGTCTCTTCCTCTCCAATTTCAAAGCCTTAAGTAACATTGAGAAGGTCATCATACTTGTTCCAAATCTTTTCCATACAACAAGCTATCATATCCTTAGTGTGACAACTCCAATTTCAAAGCCTTAATTAACATTTAGAAAGTCATCATTCTTGTTCCAAGTCTTTTCCATACGACAAGCTATCATATCCTTAGTGTGACAATATAGACCCACTGTAAGAATATCGAGTGATCTTTCTCTAGGAGATGCTAGTGGTTGGCAGAATCCTCTCTAGCACTTTGCCAATACGTTGGCTATAAGTGGCCTTGCATTGTTCATGAGCCTTTTTCTCCATTTTATCTAGGTTTTGGAGTGTTAGTCGCTTTGTTGCTGGTAGCAAAACCACCAACAATATGAAGAGCTTAAGTTATGTTCCTTAGATCAACGTTGGAGAATAATAATTCATACCTACTTGACTTGAGCTAGGAATGTCCTTGGCTCATTTAATGAACAATTATTCTTCAACTTTCACCGTCTTAGATTGCATGAATTTCATTTGTGCCATCTCAACTTGCCATGATAAGTGTTTTGTTGGCATGTTTTAAAGCCTAAACAAGCCCCATGTTAACCCTAAAACCCCTTATTAAGACTTAGATATTGAGTTATTACATTTCTATTTTTATATTGTTATGTAGGCCAAATCTTTTCATTGTACCCTTTGTCTCCTATCTTTATACCAAGGAGACCTAGTTTTAAGATCATCATGTCTTGTATTTTATTCATTGTAAAAGGAGGTTCCACTATCGAAATGGATTGTATTCATTTACTTTTTATCATATATTATGGTGCATGGTTCATAACAACATGCCTCACTATCATCCCATCTGAAGGATTTGAAATCATCTATTAATGATAGAGTTTGCATTGTTTAGTTTTTTCAACAAAAACATTTAAAGATTTTATTAATAGTTTCAATTGTATTTTTTTTCAACAAAAACAATAGTTTCACTAATAATTTTTTGGGAAAAATACCGAGAGGTGGGTGGTGAATCAGTATTTAAAACCCACTCAAACTTTTTTTTTCTTATTTATATTTATGTACGCGAATTCACTGAAGGAAACCTGCATATATATGCCACTGTTATGTAGACAACTAACGTATACTCAGTCAACTTACTTTTTAGTTAATTCATCATTTGATTATCTTGAATCTATGCATCAATACTTCACTAGGCATTATTTAAACAATAATCATGTGCAGTGAGAATAGAATAAACCATCACACATAAGAAACACACATGAACATCAAGATTTTAAGTGGAAACTCAATGTGGAAGAAAACCACCATTGTTGTCGTCTCTGTCTTCTTTTTATTATAAAGAAACACTTCTTACAATTTTGTACTGGCGCAGACTCGTACCAGTATGTAGACACCCACTTGCAGAAGGCTAAAACCTTCTCTCGTTCTCCAAAACCCATTGGAAGAGAGTTCCAACCTCCTAATCTCATTTATCAGCACCCACCGAAAGGGAGCTCCTACCCCTTGATTGATTTATTAGCTACCACTGGAAGAAAGCTTCGACTCCCTTACTGAAGACTCCAACCCTCAGCACCATCGGGAACCACGTTTCATAAATTTTCACACTAGATCCACCTGTTTTCAACACATCACAACTTGTACGCCACTTTTCATCAAATTTTCAAACTAGACCCACTACAATCATTTAAGTTCAATACCAAATATCAAAACTAAAACCAATCACTGTAACAAATCACTCAATCATTGAGCCAACTGAATAAACTAATCACTTAATCAACTGAGACCCAAATCAATCAACTTATTCTCAAACAACCAAAGCAGTTAGATCATTGTAACAAGAATACCAATACTGAACCCAAACAATGCATCAACTCACTGAACCAACTGAAAACCTTGATTAATAAAATATGAGAATATATACGCTACTTTACGTTAGCAAATCCGCTTGCATACACGACTTCTTTGAAGCATACTTGCGTACAAATCTCAAAACATTGAACTCTGAAACCGAATCACTGTCATTTTGAAACAAGCACTGAGTTATACCCTGAACCACTGAATCATTTGAAAATAATCACAGAACCATCACTGATTTTCAATCACATACATCTAGTAGCATCATCACTCTTCAACTTATTAGTCCTCAATCAATTCAACTTCAAACATCACTATTAAACCCATATCAACATGAAGACTTCATTGACATACTATAGAAACACAACAACACTGATTAGCCTGATCAAACATTTTACTCGGCAAAACCCTAACTTATATACGCGCTTTCTACAAAACATTTCCGCGTGTATACGTGATATTCAGGAATCAAACCCGCGTATAGATTTGTCCAAAGTGTAGAATCGACACACGACTTACCAGCTTGAAACCTGCATGTGTACATGTCTTTGAGGTTATTAAACCCGCGTACATATCTGCAATTCTTGACTTATGCCTTCGCTACACATCAGACCTTCATAACAAACCCATCTCTCGGCACACATAATAAAACATGTGTAAGACATAAATATCATAGATCAAACCAAACTGCTATCAATATATTCATTTCAAATTTGTTGGATCTAATCCATCATCAAACTCCCAGGTGCATACTTAGTTTCAGATCAAATAATTCATTAATAGCCCATTACATGCACACTTACTTCAGACCTAACTGTTCATCAAATATCCATCACTTTCACACCCAAAACACTTTGATCTTCGCCTCCTCATATAGTTTAGGCCATAGCTAATACCACAGGTCAAAACCACACTAATGTCGATGGTATTCTTTGATGGGATGAAATATTCGTTGTCGCGCTCATTACTATGGGCCAATACCATGGTGCAGAAACTGTACGCGACTTTTCTTCATAAAACCTGCGTACATACGCGGCTTTACTTCACAGAACTTGTGTATAAGCGACCTGCGTATACTTCCTCGAACTTTACCTTCATCATTCCTCTGTCACTGATTGATATTTCTGTTGGAAACACTGAGAGGGGGGTGAATCAATATTTATTTTCAATTGTTATTATAACCTGTTAGATTCCACCCAAAAACCTAGAAGTGAATAATTTATTATAGATAGAAGAGTAATGATCCTTTCACAAATGAATGAGTACAATGATTTCCAATCACCAACTTGGACTTAATAAGGCTCCGACCTCTAGGGCTTCAACCCTATCATTACCTAAGGCTCCAAACTTGTGTTTAGGGGCACCTACCCCAAGGACACCAATCCCTTTTTGCTGCTTTACTGGACTATAGTTCAAAGATGCTTCGTTGCATCAATCTGCACCAATCTGCACTTCTTCATCAATTTTGCACCAAAGCTTGCACCATGACTTTTTCAACACTTCTTCACTACTCTAGTACCAACACCTCACCATGCCAAGATTTCATTTCACCGCTTCATCAATTCTACACCAATGTACCAACACTGTATTATGCCAAGACTGCATTACTTCACCACTTCTGCACTGTGTTTCTAACTGCAATGTGATTAGCCCTCCAAGTGTATCGTGATTAGGCCTCTTTATATTGTTATAACCATACTGCTAGACTGATATGACTGCTCCACCAAGAACTGAAGCATTCACCGAGATCAGCACTGCACCTTCGGATATATAACACAGTCCTACTCTAAGACTGCTCCACCGAGACCTTTTAACATAGTCCTAAATACTCCACCAACACCGAAAGAGGAAGGAAACTTACAAGTACAAAGTAGGACAAACAAATCTAAATTTTAGGAGGTTGTTACAGGTCTGAATTCAGGAATTTGTCACAGGTTCGAATAGACAAACTCCTCCACAGTCCAAAAATCACAAAATAGCTCCTCCATAGTCCGAAAAACATAGAACAACTCCTTAGTACGAAAATTACAGAACAACTCCTCAGTCCAAAAATTACAGAACATAAGCAATGAACTGCACTAGAAAAATCTTCTCTATTTACCCTCTTTTTCTTATGTTCATGAGGTATGAACACCTTCTCTCTTGACCGAACTCTGTGATGAATGGATGAGAAGAAGATGATCCAAAACAAGGCGGTTGTTAAATTGGACAACTAGGTCCAAACTCCATGTTGTGATGCTTAGATGAAGACACCAATATTTTTATTGGGTTCCTCTTTTAGAGAGGTGCAAGATTGATCTAAATATCATCTTGATCTGACGAGCAGAACATTTATTTTGAATTTATTTTTATACTTTCAAAATATGTGCAGGTTGGCCTTAAGGTTTTACACCCCCAGCAAATGTGTCACATACCCAAAGTGATGGATATAAATAAAGTCAACGTTGGAGGACATTTCACTCATCTCCTCATCACACATATTTCTCTCTCCACTTATGATTGGTTCGAGCTACTTGGAGGAAAATCTGCGATTCACACGTGGGAGAAGGACGAAGACATTTTCTGCTGCAACTAGGGTTTCCACTGCAAGTTTGACCAACGTTGACTTTGGTCAACGCATGGTCAAAAGGAGCTGAATTTTGGCATAGACTTAGATTTTTGCAGTTTGTACATTTTGGCACAAGAACTGAGGTCAAAGGTTGGCTGTAGACTGTGCTGTGTTGACTTTTACTTGCTATTGTTCGACGTTGACTTTTTTGGGTTGACTTTTGAGTTGACTGTTTGGCTGATCTGAGGGATGTGTGACATTGCTGGTTCGATGACCAATTGAGACTTTTCTGGTTGAAGCATCCTGTTGACCGCCGTAACGCACCAACACACTTATATGTTTCTGGCTTGTCTTCTGTTGATCTACTGGTATGTTCTATGAGCATTTTACTTTATGGTTTATGTGATTGCTGTCTGAAATTGAATAGAAAGTAAAGTTTCATCAAGCATAGGACATCTACATAAATTTACATGGTATTAGAGTTGAGGTGAAGACAAAGCCCTAATTTGTAGCAACCATCGAAGAAGAGGATGGGTTCCTCAAACTACAATGGCTTCAAGGCTGATGAAAAATTGACTGGGAAGGATGACTTCCATGCTTGGAAGATGACATTGGATCTTATGTTGGAAGACCAAGATGTCATGGACTATGTGTAGGGTAAAGTACAAGAGCCTCCATCCACTACAACTGCTTCCGCCAAGACAAAGTATAAGAAGGGGGAGATCAAAGCAAAGCTGATGATCAGGGACTCATTTCACAAAAGTCTGATGGCCTACATCTCTGAGCTAGGCACATCCAAAGAGATGTATGATAAGTTGGTCCTCATGTTCAAGGCCAACAATGAAAATGAAGTACTATTCTTCAAGAATCAATTGAAGAATCTGAAAAAAGGCAGGGATGAATATGTTCAATCATACTTTCTGAAGCTGACCGAGATCAGGAAGAATTTGTTGGCTATTGGGGAGAAAATACCTGATCGAAAGATGGTACTCACCGCACTTGGAGGGCTCCCATCCAAATGGCATGTGTTCAACACTACCATTCTAAAAAAATAATGTGATACTTGACTTTGACGAAGTACTATCGAGATGCGTTTAAGAAGAGACAAGAATGAAGGGGTATGGAAATGAAGGAAATGTTGCCTACGCTGCTCATTCTAGAAATAACTCTGGTGGTCCAAAGAACAAAGGAAAAGCAGGGGCCCGAGGAAAGAAGGGAAAATGTTTCACTTGTCATAGGCCAGGTCACTATGCGAGAGAATGTCCTTTCAAGAAGGATTCTCCCGATGGTGATGAAAAAAACAACAACCGGAGGAATGGAAATCAAAGGAACAACAGGTCCAAGGGAAAAAGGAAGGCTCCCTCCGGCGGAAATGTTCAACCTTTCAAAAGGTAGATAAATTCCAGGTATGAGGAATCAAATGTTGTTGATAAAAGAAATGAATTCATTCTTGTATCTGCCCTCTCTTCTGCATCTCCACTCGACAATATGGATGTCTGGTTGATAGATAGTGGTGCCTCAAGGCACATCACTCGGTTCAAGGAAGCACTCTCGGATATGGTCGAGAAGGATACTAATCTAGAAATTATCCTTGGAGATAATGCCACATATCCCATGAAAGGGATAGGGACTGTGACCCTCCACTTGTCTCAAGGTCAAGTCCTCCGCTTGCAGGATGTACTCTATGTACCTAATTTGAAGAAAAACCTTGTGTCTATATCAGCCATTTCAATGTGGCATTCATTGATGGAAAGGGGCGCATCTGGAAGAAGAGCTTCAAGGAAGCTATCATGATTGGGTCTGGAGTTGATACACTCTACCAGGTTAGAGGGGAAGTCCACTGGGAGCAATGACATGTGATACTATCCGACGAACCGATAATGGCACTGAATATGAGACAAATGAGTTCAAGGACTTTTTCAGAGAAGCTAGCATCAAGAGGGAGACCACAACTGTCTATACTCTTGAGCAGAAGGGCGTTGCTGAACGAAAGAATAGGTACATTGTGGAAGCTGCACGTGCCATGCTATGTGACCAGGGTCTACCGAAGTTTCTGTGGGGAGAAGCTGCGAACATTGTTGTTTACATACAAAACCGATGCCCGCATTATGCTATGGACTCCAAAACTCCCAAAGAGGTTTTCTTTGGTAAGAAACCTGACGTCTCACATTTTAGAGTTTTTGGATGTCCTGTTTATTTTCATGTGCCGAAAGAGAAGAGGAGCAAGCTAGATGCTTCTGGGAAGAAAGGAATGTTTATGGGCTACAACGAAACTTCGAAGGCCTATAGAGTCTATGTGCCTGGTCAAAGGGAAGTGGAGATATGCCACGATGTCACTTTTGACGAAGATTCTTCCCAGAAGAAAGTAGTCAATCTTTCGAGATCCCGGGAAGATCATGAAGCAAGGCTTGGAAATGAATAAGAACCGAAGGATGAGACGATGCCTGATGTTGAAGGACCGATGGACCCGATCGATCCACCTCCTTCACTAGGGAAGAAACCATCATGGCTCAGGGACACCCTCTAGGATGCCGAGGGTCACATGGCCCTAAGGGGGACATTCCGTGAAAGCAAGAAGCCGAGTAGATACCATGGGTATCTAGTAGCCATGAGTACTATTGTACAATCTGAGCATGGATCTTTTGAGGAAGCCGTAAAGCATAAAGTTTGGAAGGATGCTATGCACGAAGAGTACGAGTCCATAATGAAGAATGATGTTTGGGATGTGGTTCCAAGACCGAAGGAAAAAGGAGTTGTCACCTCGAAATGGATCTACAAGACAAGCATGGATCTGATGGAAGTGCTGAAAAGTTCAAGGTAAGGTTCGTTTCCTGTGGCTTCTCTCAAAAGGAAGGCATAAACTATGATGACATATTTGTCCATGTGGCCCGATATACCACCATTCGATCTATCATAGCCCTTGCTGCTACGCAAGGATGGAGTCTCCATCAGATGGATGTGAAGACCGCATTTCTGCATGGTGCGATAAAGGAAGAGGTATATGTGGAGCAACCTCTGGGGTTCGAAGTCCAGGATCGGGACACCCATGTCTGCAGGTTGAAGAAAGCCCTCTATGGGCTGAAGCAAGCACCCAGAGCTTGGTACGAGAGGATAGATAGCTACCTGATGAAGCTGGGCTTCACTCGTAGTAATGTTGATCCGAACCTTTACTTCAAGGTTGAGAGGGAGAAGCCTCTCATTCTGGCGCTGTATGTGGATGACCTCTTCCTAACAGGTGTTGACCCTCTCATTCATCAGTGCAAGAGGGAGCTCGCTTCTGAGTTCGAGATGAAGGACCTATGACTGATGCACTACTTCCTAGGCCTGGAGGTCTGGTAGATACCTGGTGAGATTTTCCTTTCTCAAGGAAAATACATTGCGAAGCTTCTGGAAAGATTTGGTATGGTGGACTATAAGTCCACGTCGACACTGATGGAGCTCAACTTTAAGAAGTTGAGTGGCAGCGCTACTGGGCCCGTGTTAGCAAATCCTATTGAGTATCGTCAACTTGTAGGGGCCCTGATGTTCTTAGTGAACAGTCGTTCGGATGTATGTTGTGCAGTGAACACTTTGAGTCAACACATGGTTGATCATAACATTCACTGGGTTGGTGCCAAGAAACTCTTTTGATATCTCTGTGGTACAATAGACCATGGGCTGAGATAAACTGCCGAGAGCATGACACTCCTTGATATACTGATGCCGATCGGGCTGGTAGTGTGGTGGATCGCAAGAGCACATCTGGATGCTGCTTCACACGTAGATCTGCTTCGGGTAGGAAACAAAAGTTGGTAGCCTTGAGCAAAGCTAAGGCCGAATACATTTCAGCATGTATGGTCTATTGTGAAGTCACTTGGTTGTGAAAGCTCTTTAGTGAGATGTTCGAGCATGTGCTAGATGCCACCGTTATCCTTTGTGATAACCTGAGGGGGATTCGTTTGTCATAGAATCCTGTGTACCACGAACGATCCAAGCATTTTGATGGCTGGTACCACTTTATCCGGGATATGGTACAACGAGGCACCGTAAGGCTCGATCATATAGGAACTGATGAGCAGGTCGCGGATATTCTCACAATGACCTTGGGGAAGGTCAAGTTCCTAACCTTCCGTGAGAGTCTTGGTATCGTGGAACGACCCTATGATGTGGGTTCTATTGGGCGATGAGCTTTGGGAGCTCTGGGGGGCTTTGGGGATAGCTTCTCGGAGCTATAAGTACTCACGGGGCTAGGTTTGACAAACCTTGTGGTGCTTTTGCCCCACTGTTATGATGTTTGAGTTGGTTCACCTCTCATTATCTGTGCCCCATATGCATCCTACCCATTGAGTTTAGGGCTCATGGGAAGTACCTCTCATTTGGCCAGGGATGTGGGAAAAGCTAGAGACTAGTAGCAAAGACTGATGGACGCATCATAGATTGCCGTACTCTCTATCTAGGATGGAACGTTCCAAACACTTGATCTGGGATCAAGTATAGTGAGGTTTCAGACCTCCAAGTATCAGAATATTTGTGAGTCATATAGAGGTTTAAGACCTTTGGGCTGAATCTGTCAGTCGGGGATGTTGTCTTTGTGACTGACCCACTTCTGTTCTGAAATAAAGAGGCCAACAAAGCAAGTTACGACGATATGACACGCGATGTTTGATTGCACAGGTGGATGGAGTTCTCCCTAGTTGAGAGGGAGTGTTAAATTGGACAACTAGGTCCAAACTCCATGTTGTGATGCTTAGATGAAGACACCGATATTTTTATTGGGTTCCTCTTTTGGAGAGGTGCAAGATCGATCTAAAGATCATCTTGATCCGATGAGCAGAACATTTATTTTGAATTTATTTTTAATACTTTCAAAATATGTGCAGGTCAGCGTTAAGGTTTTACACCCCCAGCAAATGTGTCACACACCCTCAGTGATGGATATAAATAAAGTCAACACTGGAGGACATTTCAATCATCTCCTCATCACACATATTTCTCTCTCCGCTTCTGATTGGTTCGAGCTACTTGGAGGCAAATCTGTGGTTCACACGTGGGAGAAGGATGAAGACATTTTCTGCTGCAGCTAGGGTTTCCACCGCAGGTTTGACCATTGTTGACTTTGGTCAACACATGGTCAAAAGGAGTTGAATTTTGGCATAGATTCGATTTTTGCAGTCCGTACATTTTGGCACAAGAACCGAGGTCAAAGGTTGACTGTAGACTGTGCTACGTTGCCTTTTACTTGTTGATGTTCTGCATTGACTTTTTTGGGTTGACTTTTGAGTTGACTGTTTGGCTGATTTGAGGGTTGTGTGACATTGCTGGTTAGCTGACCAATTGAGACTTTGTTGGTTGAAGCATCCTGTTGACCGTCGTAACACACCAACACACTTATCTGTTTCTGGCTTCTCTTCTGTCGATCTACTAGTATTTTCTATCAACATTTTACTTTATGGTTTATGTGATTGCTGTCTGAAATTGAAGAGAAAGTAAAGTTGCATCAAGCATAGAACATCTACATAAATTTACATAGGTTGACTGCATATAAATACACAAAATTTAACCCTCCAACAAATAGACATGACCCTTGAAGTAGGCCGACTTGTCCTAGAAGGGTGAGGTTGGCTCATAGACCAGAAAATTATTCTTAACTTTAAAAACTAATAACTTTCGAACCGCTTGGATATTTTGGTTAAGTAATAGCTTGTTGGAAAGCTAAAATTATGCTTTATAAGATGGTATAGGTTTCATGTCCAGATTCGCCCTTTCAAGAGTGAGAAATATGTTTTTTTTTTTAGAGTGGCTAGTCAATAGATGGTGCAGAAAAAAAAGAGGACATCGGATGGGCTTCTTGGACAGTGGATGGGCTTCTTGAACTGTGAATAGACTTCTTCATGGATAGGCTTCTTCATTGTTTGTCTTCTTCATCATAGGGTCAACATGTCATCATCTAGCATATTGACATAAATGACAACTTAGATTAACAATCTCCCCCTTTATCATTGATGGAAATATTATGACATTTTCTCCCCCTTTGACATTGATGGCAAATGGGGTGCCAACGAAATCCCCCTGTCATGCTGCTCCCCTTGAGATGTTACTTCTTTGCTTGATTTATTTAATGTGATGCAAGCGCAATGACCCCCATCTTTTGACGAAGATATTCAAATGCTTCTCAGGGAAGGGGTTTTGTAAAGATATCTGCAATTTGTTCCTTTGTGTTGACATATTCCAACTTGATATTTTATTCAGCAACATGTTCACGGAGAAAGTGGTATTTGATTGGAATATGTTTGGTCTTCGAGTGCATCACCGGATTTTTTGAAAGACTGATGGCGCTAGTGTTGTCACAACAAAATGTGATTGGTTGTTTAGTCTCTATGTTTACATCCTTCAAAGCTTCCTTCATCCATAGTACTTGTGTACAACAATTAGCTGTTGCAATATATTCGGCTTCTGTTGTAGAAAGCGAAATAGATGATTGTTTTTTCTTGAGCCAAGCTCTGAGACAATCTCCCATAAAGAATGTGTTCCCACTAGTACTTTTCCGATCATCCATGCTTCCATCCCAATCTGCATCAAAGTAGGCTGTCACAGTAATGTTTGAGCTCTTGGGGTACCAAAGACCAAAGTCAGTGGTTCCTTTCAAATATCTAAGTATTCTCTTCACAACTGCTAGATGAGATTGTTTAGGGCTTGATTGAAATCTCGCTACCATTCCTACTACTTGCATAATGTCTGGCCTTGTAGCAGTTAAGTATAGGAGACCTCCAATAATTGACCTGTAAAGAGTTGCATCGATGAGAGGGGAATCATCATCATTTCTTAATTTACAATCCATGGTCATTGGTGTGCTCATAGGTGCGCAATATTCCATCCCATATCTTTTGAGGATGTCTTTAAGGTATTTTGCTTGAGATATAAACATGCCTGCACTAGTTTGAGATATTTGTAGCCCATTTCAAGTAAGATAACTCACCAATCATTGACATTTCAAACCTTTTGGACATATTTAGACCAAATTCATGACTCGTCGCATCATCATCGCTGGCAAAGATTAGATCATCAACATATATAAGAGTAATAAGTAATTTATCCTTGTCTATCTTCATGCAGAGATTGCTTCCTGCTACTCCCTTTTTGAAGCCTTCTTGTTGGAAATAATGATCCAATTTTTAATACCAGACTCTAGGGGCTTGTTTTAACCCATACAAAGCCTTTTTCAACTTGCATGCAAAGTGTTTTTCTTTAGCAAGATCAAATCCTTCCGGTTGCTCCATGTAGACTTCTTCTTTGAGTTCTTCATTCAGAAATGTTGATTTTACATCGATTTGATAGACCTTGAATCCTTTCGAGCAAGTAAACGCCAAAAACATCCTTATAGCTTCTAATCGTGCTACAGGTGCAAAGGTTTCTTCAAAGTCAATTCTTTCAATTTGTGAGTATCCTTTGCAAACAAGCCTTGCTTTATTTCTGATTATTTGTCCATCTTCATTCATCCTTTTTTCGTATACCCATTTAGTTCCAATTATATTTTTGTCCTTTGGACGAGGTATCAGCTCCCATGTTTCATTCTTTTCAATTCGAGACATTTCTTCTTCCATGGCCTTTATCCAATGGGGATCTTTACTTGCTTGAGAAAATTTTTCAGGTTCTATCATAGATAAGAGAGAAACATCCTCTTTTCCTTGAGTGTTTGTCATCCTTCTTCGAGTTTGAATTCCTTCATCTATATTCCCAATAATCTATTCTTCCGAATGATGTTTTTGAAGGAATTTGATATTAGCAAGCGTTTGTGTAGGTTGATTTTGAGGCTCTTGATCCTTTTCTTTTTTTTTTGGTTCTTCTTCGCTTTCTTCAAGAAAGGACTCAAATTCGTGATCTTCAATTTCTCTTTCTGAAAGGGCTTCATCAACTTTTACATTAATGCTTTTTGCTATTTTTCATAGTCGATTCTTGTAGCATTTGTAAGCTTTGCTCCTAGTGGAATATCCAAGGAATATTCCTTCATCAACCCGAGAATCAATTTTTCTTGGTGAGTCATCATTGATCTTTATGAAACACTTGCTTCCAAAAATTCTGAAATATTTTACTGAAGCAGGTCTTCCTTTCCATAATTCATAAGGAGTTTTCTCATTGTTTGGTCTTAGTTGAGTTCGATTCAAGGTATAAACGGTTGTCCCAATGGCTTCTCTCCAAAATTTTGGCTGCAAGCCATCTGGTAGTAACATTTTTTATTTCCATTTCCTGAATGGTTCGGTTCCTTCTTTCAATGAACCCATTTTTCTTTGGTGTCCTAGCAGCAGAGAGTTCTCTTTCAATTCCATGCTCTTTACAGAATTCATCAAATTCTTTTGATGTGAATTCTCCCCCTCTGTTTGTTCTAATGCATTTGATCTTTGAATCTTTTTCATTTTCAATAAGTGCTTTAAGATTCTTAAAACGCTCAAATGCTTCGGATTTATATTTTATGAAATATATCCACATCATTCTAGTATAGTCATCAACTGATCCAGGAGGATATTTCTTCAACACAGATCAACAATGAGGTCCAATCAGCTCCAGTTTGTCCGACTTGCAGTTCATCGTCAGTGTTTAGTTCATCTTTAGTTCGTCCTCCAAGTGTTCCGGATGAGAGTTACTTCGTCATGGTTGAATTCGTGATTATGGTTCATGGAAATCAACATGGTGATGTCATGGTGTGTGTGGTAAAGCTATGGTGGCAAAAATGGTTCATGAATGTAATGGTGCAATGTATTAAACTAAACTATGGTGGTATAAATTAATGCAAATGTAATAGTGAAGAACCGAAGTCGAAAGTCCTAGACCTAAGTATCAACACCTAAAGACCTAGCACCATCAAAATGTGGTGCAAAACCTTGCAAATGTAATAAACCTAAGCTATAAGGCTTTTAGACTTTGTATTAAAAACATATGTTATCAAATTTGTAATACACGGTCCTAAACCGCAACACTAAACCGTAGCAGAACTACATACATGTGAACAGACTGCATCGGAACCGCAATGTCATGTGAACATGTGTGACCGGAGCAGTTAAATGCTAGATTAAAACCGCGTCGGAACCACTGTGTGTGAATGTGTCAGCAGACCGCAACAATCGGGAGTAAACCGTGGAACTAGGCCGCAACTGCCAGAGGGATAGTTGTCACACGAGGTGTCAGCCCGCACCGTTGCGAAGCCGCCGGGATCAGATTGCTAGGTGGTAGTCTACCATAAGACCGATGCTTGGTCACATGCACCTGTTTGTTCCTCGGTGTTGTTTCGCTGACCGTAAAGGACTAATTATAACCTAAGGTCTATTTGTGGGTTTTTATTTATTTGCGCCAAGTTGTCAAGTTGAACCGTCTTGCACCTAATGCACTAGGTGTACACATGTGATAATACCGAGACCCATTCTCATCTAAACCACCATAAATGTAAAACCATATGCCATGTTTGGAGCTCGAGACAACCTATTTAACCTTGGCATTTTCTTCATGAAGGGGACAATGTGAATCTGTATTCAGTTTCTAAGAGACATAGGCAGTTTTGTTTTCAGCGTTTCTAAGCCGTCCGGAGGCGGAATCGGGAACCGAGATAGGCGTTGGAAAGCTAAGAGAGAGAGATTTCTGTTTTCAGTGACCAAAAGTGCCTACGAGCATGATCAATCTGGTTTTTTTTGCTGAGTAAAGACCTCCTCAGATTAATCCTAATAAAGCAGACCCAAAGACGTAGTCCACTAGGGACGAACTCCGTAATCAATGTTTGTTGTCTATTATCTATGTTCTTTACTGCAATTGCATCTTTAATATATTGTTGGCTTAATTCATAAATGCTTTATATTTCCTTTAGTCTTCCACATTAAGTAGTTCAATTAACAATCAATTTACTGATGGGAATTAATCAATTCAACTTCAACAGTTAATTTCGATCATATTCAGATCATATATTTTGGTATCAGAGCAGGTTGTGTTGTATGATTTTCACCAGTGAATGTTAATAAGGTCTAGATTGCGATGTGAAGAAGGAATTATTGAGGAGATAGACTCAGAAGTTGGAAAGAGAAAAGTCGCTCATCAATCGACGATGGGAGGAACCGATGCAGGTGAAACTCCTGAAGTGAAGTTCATGGGCAGAGAACAGATTCAAGAAATGTTCTTGAACATGCAACGATTGTTGGGAGAACTCTACGAAGATAAGAAGGTGAGAGATGCAGCTTCTTCTTCAAAGGCATCAAAGAAGGACAAGGGAAAAGGGAAAGTTGATAAACCTCCTTCTCCTCCATCATCTTCATCATCATCATCATCTTCTTCTTCTAGTTCATATTCTGAAACAGAAAAGAAACTTTAGAAATTTCTTTTGAAACTTGATGTAAAATTTGAACTACCTATTTATGATGGAAAAATGAACCTAAAGAAATTAGATAACTGGATAAAGCAGTTAGAAGTGTATTGTAGAATTTATAATATTTTTGTTGAAAGAACAAAAATTCAGTTAGCTACTCTTAGGATGGGGGGAATTTCTTTAATCTGGTGGGAGAGTGAAATACAAATATATTTAAAGCATAAAGGTAAAGTCATCTCCTCATGGTCTAAGTTTTTGAAAGCTCTCAAGAAACAATTCTATCCGTTGGGATACATGCATCAAGATTTTATCGATTGACAACATTTGCGGCAAGGTAAGTGACAGAATGTTCAGGAGTTTACTCAAGAGTTCAGGAAGAAAGCGTTGGCGCTTGGTATTCCTTTGGATACACGTGAAACTTTATTAAAGTACATTGGTAGTTTACATTCATATTTGCAGCATATGTTATTGATGTTTAATCCTAATGATTTTGATGAAGTGTGTGTTCAAGCCATACATTTTGAGTCAAGCGGCAGGCCATTCAATTTTTCACCGAAGGCATCCAAACAATTGGAAAACAAAGATTCCAAAGACAACAAGAGGAAGGGAAGTTCTAAGGGAAAGAAGACAGTGACAACTCAGAAGGAAATTGAAAGACCTACTTGTACTCACTGCCAGAGGATCAGACACGATGAAGCCAGATGTTGGAAACTTCACCCGGAACTCATACCAAAGAAATTCCAGAAGAAAAAAGGTGAAAAGAAGGCTAATGAAGCAATCCAACAAGACTTGAGCTCCGATTTAGGTGATGAAAGGAAAATAACCGCAATGGTTTCGACAGGTAAAATTTTTGACGCTAGTTCAAGTTCTAGTACTTCTGCATCTTCTTCAAACATAAATCACTTGGATGAAGATAAAAGAGTTGAATTAATTCACATAAGGTTAAATTCTAAGCACACCAAAATAGATACTTTGTTTGACAGTGGATCACAGGAAAATTTAATATCTGAATCATTAGTTAAGAAATTGGGTTTGGAGACATAGAATAATCCAAGGCCATACCCATTAGGTTGGCTAAAGGAAAAGACTCAGATTAATGTCACAAAGCAGTGTCGTTTAAAATTTTCCATTACAACTAATTACAGAGAAGAAGTGGGTTTAGATGTGTTACCATTAGATATATGTGGAGTCGTGCTAGGAAGTCCTTATCTCTATGATCGTGATGCAGTGTTTCACAAGAAAGAGCATAAATATCATCTTAAGAAGGATGGGATTGGATACATCGTCCAGGCACATAAAATCAAAACTCACTTGGATTTAGTTACTACTAATCAGATGAAGAGACTAATAAGTTCAAGTAAGAGATATGTACTCATGGTTGTAAAATAACAACATAAGGATCAACATGATTTTTTTTTTCAGGTTGTGAATCTCAGTTTAAAGATAGTTTGGTTAAAGTGGTAGATTCTTTTCAAAGTCTATTTATAGAACCAAAACATGTGCCTCTTAAACGGGAAATAAAACATGAGATACAATTGATGTCTGATGCCCCTCTTCCTAATGTCAGAATGTTTCACATGTCAACTATAGAGAACGAAGAAATAAATAAACAAATCCAAAATCTGGTTGAAAAAGTTTTTATTTGACCTAGTTCATCTCCATGTGGTTCACCCATATTTTTAGTTCCTAAGAAAGATGGGACATGGAGAATGTGTGTCAAATTTAGGGCCTTAAATAAAATCACAATCAAGAATAGGTATCCTCTTCCGAGGATAGATGATTTACTTTAGTAGTTGAAAAATGTTGTCTATTTCACTAAGTTGTATTTGCATAGTGGGTATCATCAAATTCACATTGCAGAAAAATGACATCTGGAAAACTGCATTCAAAACTACGCAAGGACTATTTGAGTGGTTAGTAATGCCTTTTGGTTTGTGTAATGCACCAACAACTTTCATGTGTTTTATGAATGATGTCTTCCGTCCATACATTGATAAGTTTGTGATAATTTGCTTAGATGATATCCTGATTTTCAGTTCCAGTATGGAAGAGCATGTTAGGCATGTTAAACAGGTCTCTGAAGTGTTGCAGAGAGAAAAATTGTACCTTAAGTTGTCAAAATGTGATTTTGGGAAAACTCCATTGGCTTATTTTGGTTACATAGTTGGAGGTCGCCATTTGAAGATAGATCCAGCTAAGATAGATGTGATTGTTAAGTGGCCAAGACCATTGAATGTGAATGAAGTTAGGAGTTTCCCAGGTGCAGTTCAATATTGGAGAAAATCCATTGCTCATTTTTCTTTGATTGCATCACCTTTACATGCTTTAACAGGTTCAAAAGTTTCCTATCAGTGGGGAGGGAAACAACAAAAATCTTTTGATACACTTAAGAAGAAAATTGTCACATCACCAATCTTAGCTTTGCCTAATATTCAATAGCCATTCGAAATTGAAACAGATGCAAGTGGTTATGCAATGGGTGCAGTCTTACTTCAAAATGGGAAACCAATTTGTTTTAATTCTGAAACTTTTTCTAAGGCAATAATAAATTATCCGACATATGATAAATAACTGTTTTCTTTGGTAGAAAGTGTAAAGAAATGGAAAAACTACTTAATGGGTAAGGAAACCGTGATTCACACTGATCATCAGCCGCTTCAATACCTTCAGTCGCAGACTAAGTTGCAACAATCTCCCCATTACAGATGGATGGGATTTCTTCAGCAATTTCACTTAGTAATTAAGTACAAGAAAGGTGTAACAAACAAAGTAGTTGATATGTTGTCTAGACCATCATTGAATGCTTTAGTGGTGCTGCAGAATAGTTCTTTAAAACTTGAAATTCATGTAGAAAAATATATTACTGATGTTGATTTCAAAGATATTTATGAATCACTGACTCGAGTACTCAGGTGGAAGAAGTCAATTTTCATGTTCATGACAGGTTGTTATATCATCTGGGTAAGTTGTGCATACCACAGACAGGAAAGGGCTCATATTATATGGGAAGCACATTCTTCTTGCATTTCAGGACATTTTGGCGTAAGCAAGACTATGGCGCAAATTCAAAGGTATTATTACTGACCTCACATGTATGAAACAATTGTTAAGTATATTAAAGGATGTGTGATGTGTTCGACCAACAAGCCAAGCAATCGAAAGATTGGTTTGTACATGCCACTTCTAGTTCCTTTGCGACCATGGGACAACATTTCCATGGATTTTGTCGGAGGAATTCCTATGTACAGGAGAGGACATGATTACATGTATGTCGTGGTTGATCGATTAAGCAAGATGTGCATCCTTGTTGCGCGCAAAAAGCATGTGACTGCAGAATGGATGGCACAAATGTTATTTCAACAAGTATGGGTTCATTTTGGGTTACCTACCTCCATTATTTATGACCGAGATACTCGCTTTGTAGGATAATTTTGGTCCACTTTGTGGGGGGTCATGGACACAAAGTTTAAGAAGAGCACAACTTTTCATCCACAGCTCGACAGATAGGCAGAAGTGGTGAACAGGACAATGATACATATTCTCCGAGGGTACTGCAGTAAACATCTTAAGTTGTGGGATGAATATTTACCTTATGTCCTGCACGTTTACAATCAAGCCTTACATTCTTTGACTAATCGATTTCCATTTGAAACATGTTTTGGGTATCTACCTAAGTCACCGGTGGACTTCCTGTTCGGTGAAGAAGATAAAGTGGATGGACTTTCAAACAAAGAAATTAAGTTCATTCAACGGATACAACAGATACATGAAGCAGTGCAGGATCAATTAGATAAGAGTCAGGCCAAGTAAAAAATGTGCCACGACAAGCATCGAGTCAACCATCATTTTCAGGTCGGTGATCAGGTATGGTTGTATATCAGTAAAGACAGGTTGAAAGGAAAAGGTAAGAAAATGAAACCCATCAAGTATCGACCTTTCAAGATTGTGGAAAGATTGGAAATAATGCATTCCGGTTAGATTTACCGCCTTACATGCGTATTTATTGAGTTGTAAATGTCGAAAATCTAAAGTTGTATGAACATCCAATGATCATTGATCCAGAGGAAGATACAAAGATTATTGCATGACCATGATTATTGCATGATGAACAAGTTGGATCAAACTTAACTAAAGGATCAAAGGAATTGTAAGTCTTGACTTGTCCTTTCTCTTTAGGATCACGTAGACTGTTTGTTTGATCCTTCAATCTTGGTGCTTCATTTTTATGAGCCTTGCAATACTTAGCTTGATGACCAAAGTTTTTACAATAGAAACAATACCCAAGAAAGATAGTTTGGTACCTGTTGTAAGAGCCATAACTTGAATCAACATTCTTCCCTGGAGTTTCTTTTCCTTCATTTCTTGTGTTGGAGATGTGCCTTTGTTCTTGGCGAAATATCTTTTCCTCTTTTGGATGGCAAGAAAGTACGTTGGAATAACTCCTTGTATTATCCTTAGTACTTGATGATTCTCCTTTGAAACCAAACCCATATTTGTCATATTTAGGTTTTTGACTATTAAGGATGTTATCAAGTGTTTGAGAGCTTTTCCAACTCCTTTTGACTTGCTCCAACTCCTTCCTTAGAGATATTATTTCAGCTTCACATTTTTCACATATATCTTCTTTTTCTTTTAGCTTATTGTTCAAGAAGTCTTCCATTCTTTTTGCTTCCTCTTTTTATATTTTGAGAGAAATGATCTTCTTTCGTAAATTATCATTCTCTTCAATGGCACTTATCAGTAATTCATCCATATTTCCTTCGCCTTCTAGTTCTGAATCTTCATCATTTGTGAATGTCATGAATAACACTTCTTTGCTTCCAACATAGTCACTTTATTCATCTGATGAATCATCTCCTCTATTGTGATGAGGGAAATTTCTAGATGTTTTCTTCTTGATGACTACAAATTCAACGTCATCGGACTCATCTTGTTTAGAGAAGAAGTTTTTCTTATTAAACTCTTTCTTTTTGTATGCCATCCTTTTAGAATCCTCTTCATCATCACTATCATGTTTATGAGGACATTTTGCAGCATAATGACCTATTCTTCCACATTTGAAACAAATAAGATGGTACTTACCTTTTAGCTTATACCCCTTCTTTAGTCTTCGTAAAGATTGAGCTAATTCGGTTTCAGTATCAGAGTCATCACTGTTGTTATTCCATCCGTTTCCTTTTTTTGTTGATTTTGAAGCTTTGAATGTTGCTTCTTTGGAATTTGGAATTCCTTTCCTCATTTCATAAGCAATGAGGATTCCATGAAGTTCATCCATCTTGAGTGTATCTAGATCCTTCATTTCTTCTATGGCACTTACTTTGAGTCAAACCTGTCAGGAAGATACCTTAGGATTTTTTTAACAATAGTGCTTTCTTCAATATTTTCTCCTAGCAAGTTTAAGATAGTTAACCACTTTAGCTACTCGGAGGAAGTATGATGCACTATCTTCTTCATCATCCATTTTCAGACTCTCGAATTTTATTCTATAGGTTTGAAGCTTTGCCTTCTTAACTTTGGAGTCCCCATCATATAAGGCAGCCAACTTATCCCATACTTCTTTGGCCGAGTCACAATTCATGACTTTTGTGAATTCATAATTGGTGATTCCACTAGTGATGGAATTTAAAGCTTTGGCATTAGCAATGTAGGCTTTTATTTCGTTTGGATCAGTTGGAAGAGTGGAAGGGGATTTGTACCCATTCAAAACAGAGTACCACACTTCAAGACCAAGGACAGTAAATAGTAGGACATCCTCTTCTTCTAGAAACCAAAATTTGTACCATCGAAGATAGGCAACTTCCTTGTTGCTTTTGTGTTCTTCATTGTGTCTAAGAATCCTTCTTCCAGCTTTTAGGTGTATAATGAAGAATTTGGCTCTGATTCCAATTGTTTTAAATATTGAGAGGGGGGTGAATCAATATTTCTATTCAATTGTTATTTTTTACCAGTTAGATTGTTCACATGTAAAAAAATCAAGTGTATAATAATAATATTATTAAGGATCGAGTATAACTTCAATCATTTTTCAAATAATTGAGTACAATAATTATGTGAGGGCACCAACCCTTTATGCTTGAGGCACCAACCTGTTGACAAGCACCAAATTGGACTTTGATGAGGCTTTGACCTCTAGGGCTTCGACCCTATCTTCTCAATGCACCAACCTTGTGTTTAGGAGCTCCTACTCCAAGGACACCAATCCTTCTTTGCTTTGTTATTGGATTATTGATTCAAATATGCTCCATTGCACCAATATGCACTAGAAATTCTATATTAATTATGTGCCAAAGTTTGTACCAGGACTTCTTCACTACACCAAGACTTCAACTCCAAATTGTTCCAAGACAACTCCTTCACAATTGCTCCAAGACAATTCCTTCAAATTTTTGCACCGTATAGCACTAATTCTTTCATCAGTTCCGCATCAATTCTGCAACTGCTCAAAGTATTATCACCAAGAAGGTTTGAGCCACTCCAGATCCATAGATTACAAGTCCGAAAGACAAGGTAAGGATACAAGTTTGAATGAGGTTGATAACACCCTTACAACAAAAACACAAGTTTGAAGATACAGGTCCGAAACACGTTTGCTGCACACAGGTCTTGAAGAGATGAACCACAGTCCGAAGCTACAACACCAAGACAAGATGTATTATTTAGGCTCTAAACAGGTCCTGAGTTAATATGTTCTTATCTGAAATATTATTTCCATAGATTCACTGAAGCTTCACCACCTTTATCACCCTGCCTTGCTGTATATATTCTGAAATGAAGTCCGCAAAAACCAGTGCAGCAATTAGAGCAGGATAGGATATGTATTTAATTTCTGTTTTAAAGTTCTCCTTCCTGAAGGTTCACGAGTTGTGAACCTGTTCTGCACCTCTCTGTGTATCTTCACCAAAGTTGCTTGAGGGAAAATGAGTTTTAAGGCCTTTATTAATACACATTAGATGTGAGACGTGACCTTTATGAGGGAGGCCGACATTAGGGATAGGGCATAGGTCGGCTCAATAAATGAATATATACTTCTTGACTTTAAAAATTAAATTTCTCCTTAACCACCAAGAATTTTTAGGCATGTGAGGGCTCATTGGAAAAGAAAAATTATGTTCTAGATGATGGTAAATGTTTCATAGAGAAATTATGCCTCCAAGATAGAGAAAAATAATTCTTAATGTGACTAGTCATTTATTTGTGCAGAAATGGAGGTAGGACAGAATGCCTTGGGATTCTTTATGGTTTAATTCTTCATCATGCCATAGTGATATATGTCTTCATGTAGTCTTCCATCATCCATCATCTAGTCTTTCAAAAAGTATGTTCATTCATTCATCCTATTGCCATCAATGACAACTTGGATTAACAATCTCCCCCTTTGTTATTGGATGGAAATATTTTTCTTCTCTCCCACTTTGACATCAAATGAAATGGGGTGCCAATGTGCCCCCCCTGTCATGTTGCTACCCCTATCATGTTTTTCCTCCTGATATGTTGCTTGATTTAATGTGATTCAAGAGTAATGACCCCCATATTTTTGCAAAGATACTCAAATGCTTCTTGTGGAAGGGGTTTTGTAAAGATATTTGAAATTTTCTCTTTTATTTTGACGTATTCCAACTTGATATTTTGTTCATCAACTTTCTCATGGAGAAAATGATATTTGATTGGAATATGTTTGGTCTTTGAGTGCATCACCAGATTTTTTGAAAGACTGATGGCACTAGTGTTGTCACAAAAAATAGTAATGGGTTGCTTAGTTTCTATGTTGTCATCCTTCAAGGCTTCCTTCATCCAAAGAATTTGTGTACACCAATTAGCAGCAAATATATATTTGGCTTCAGCTGTAGAAAGAGATAAAGATGACTGATTTTTGCTGAGCCAAGATACAAGAAAATCTCCCATAAAGAATGCATTTCCACTGATACTTTTTCGATCATCCACGCTTCCGGCCCAATCAACATCGAAGAAAGCTGTCACAATAAGATTTGAACTCTTAGGATACCAAAGACCGAAGTCAACAGTTCCTTTCAGATATTTAAGAATTCTCTTCACAATTGCCAGATGGGATTGTTTAGGACTTGACTGAAATCGTGCTACCATTCCCACTGCTTGCATAATATCAAGTCTTGTAGCAGTTAAGTATGGGAGAGCTCCAATTATTTACCTGTAAAGAGTCACATCTACGAGAGGGGTATCATCATCTTTACTTAATTTACAATCTGTGGTCATCGGTGTGCTCATAGGTGCACAATATTCCATCCCATATATTTTTAGCATGTCTTTAAGGTATTTTGCTTGAGATATAAACATGCTTTTGGAGGTTTGAGATATTTGTAGCCCAAGAAATTAAGACAACTCACCAATCATTGAAATTTTGAACCTTTTGGACATATTTAGAGCAAATTCATGGCTCATCTCATCATCATTGCTAGCAAAAATTAGATAATCAATGTATACAAGAGTGATCAAAATTTTTTCCTTGTCCATATTCATGTAGAGATTGCTACCTGTTACTCCCTTTTTGAAGCCTTCTTGTTGCAGATAGTGATCCAAATTTTCATACCATGCTCTAGGGGCTTGTTTTAATCCATACAATGCCTTTTTCAGCTTGCACACAAAGTCTTTCCCTTTGGCAAGATCAAATCCTTCTGGTTGCTCCATGTAAACTTCTCCCTTGAGATCTCCATTCATAAATGCTGATTTTACATCCATTTGATAAAACTTGAATCCTTTTGAGCAAGTAAATGCCAAAAACATTCTTATGGCTTCCAATCGAGCCACTGGTGCAAAGGTTTCTTCAAAGTCAATTCCTTCAATTTGTGAGTATCCTTTGCAAACAAGTCTAGCTTTATTTCTGATAATTTGTCCATCCTCATTCATCTTGTTTTTGAATACCCATTTTTTTCCAATTATATTTTTATCTTGTGGGCGAGGTACCATCTCCCAAGTCTCATTCTTTTCAATTTGCGACATTTCTTCTTCCATGGCCTTTATCCAATGAGGATCTTTACTTGCATGAGAAAAAATTTCAGGTTCTATTAATGATAAGAGAGCAACATCATATTTTCATGGAGTGTTTGTCATCCTTCTTCAAGTTTGGATTCCTTCATCTATATTCCCAATAATATGTTCTTTCGGATTTTGAAGGAAGTTGATCTTAGAAGGAGTTTGTGAAGTTTCACTTTGTGGCTCTTCATCTTTTTGAGGTTCTTCTTCACTTTCTTCAAGGAAGGGCTCAGCTTCATTATCCTCAATTTTATTTTCTAGAATGCCTTCATCAATCTTCAAATCAATGCTTTCCACTATTTTTCGTAGACGATTGTTGTAACATTTGTAAGCTTTGCTCCTTGTGGAATACCCAAGAAATATTATTTCGTCAACCCGAGTATCAAATTTTCTTGGTGAATCATCATTGATTTTTATGAAGCATTTGCTTCCAAAAATCATAAAATATTTTACTGAAGTAGGTCTTCCTTTCCATAATTCATAAGGAGTCTTATCATTATTTGGTCTTATTTGGGTTCGATTTAAGGTATAAACTGTCGTCCCAACTGCTTCTCTCCAAAAATTTGGTTGCAAGTCAGCTGCTAGTAGCATTGTCCTTGCCATTTCTTGAACGGTTTGGTTTCTTCTTTCAACTGCTCCATTTTTATTGGAAGTCCTAGCAGTGGAGAGTTCTCTTTATATTCCATGTTCTTTACAGAATTCATCAAATTATTTTGAGGTGAATTCTCCTCCTCTATCTGTTCTAAGACATTTAATCTTAGAATCTTTCTCATTTTCAACGAGAGCTTTAACATTCTTAAAACATTCAAATGCTTTGGATTTATATTTTATGAAATATACCCACATCATTCTAGTATAGTCATCAACAAATAGAGCAAAGTACCTTTCACCTTGAAGAGCTGGGGTTCTAGTTGGCCCACATAGATCTGCATGAATGATATCTAGATGTTTTGATGTTGAAAACTCCTTAGTTTTGTGGTTGGTTCTATTTTGCTTTCCATGCTGGCATGGGCCACATACAACTTGATCTGGCTTGAACATCTTAGGAATTTCTCGTGCTGCATTAATCTTGGCGATATTGATCAAGTTGTCAAAACTTGTATGCCCCAATCGCTTGTGCCACAACCAACTTTCATATGTTTGGCTCAAGTAACATTTATCTTCGTGGATTTTTCTTAGAATGTAATCGTTATCTAGTGTTCTTACTCCTTTTTCCACAAGTTCTCCCGAGGATGAGTCTCTTATTTAAAAACTTTTAGTACTAAAGACAAAATTATGTCCTTGGTCACAAATTTGGCTAACACTTAAGAGATTGTGTTTGAGCCCCTCAACTACCAAGGTATTTTCAGCTTTTCCTTGTCCATAAATGAGAGTAGTTGTTCCTTTTCCATTGATATTGGTAGATCCACTTCCAAAAGATACATTTCCGTTCTTCTTGTTTAATGAGACAAACTTATTTTGGTCACTTGTTATTTGTCTTGAGAATCCACTATCTATGAACCAATGATTCTCATCACTATGAGAACATAGAGCTAGGCATTTATCTGTATTGAGATTCACCATTTTAGCTTCCTCCTTTTTGAGTGGGAAATTTTGCTCATGATGACTGTTAGCACTCAAATCTACCTCAGGCTGAAATGAAGTAAAACTCAAGGCTACATCAAACCACGCTCAGCCTCGTAGCTAGCCCTACGAGGACAGGAGAGGGCTCTCTCCGTCAATCTCGAGAAAATGAGCAATAGGATGCGAGATGACTTACAATAAGAACTTATTTTAGGCTAGTAAAGAGATAGGTATGTTTGTTTTTTGGTTTTTTGGGTTTTCGCTGGAGAAATGGGAAAACAAAATTTTGGGTCCGGGGATAAGGTCAGACCTTTGCAGATTTCAAGTTGGGGCGAGGTAGGTGAATGTCTTGATGCTTTTGATTGGATATATGGATAGATTAGACTGACGAGGAGCTGAAGAGGGCAAAGAAGAACTTGGATCCTCTCCAAACAGCTGAAAACATATAGAACTAACTGAATTCAAAGGCCAAGCACTGAAAACAATGGATTCAACCTTATCTCACTCATTCAACTTAGTTCAGAAGCATAATGAAAGGATGGCATACATTAAACATGAAGAAACTTACAGTAAACAAAGAAGAAACACCATCAAGAACAGAACACCACAAGGATCCCAACAAGTGCCGCAAAACCCCTGATCTTTCCTTAGCCAAAATATGAAAAAAAAATGTACAATGGTATCAAAAGTATCCCAAGAGTCCAACCTCTAGAATGCCTCAGAAATTACAATATATAGATCACTCCAACACCTTTCCCCACCTCTAGGGGTCGAATTCCCTCTTTAGGGATCAGTTTCAACCAATTCTAATCATGGAACTACAATCTAGGCAGCTAACAACTTGCCTCTAAAAGAGTGGAAACTGATCCATTACATGATTTTTTACTCATTTGAGAGTGAATCTTCTAGAAGAGATAAAAATAAGCCAAAGTTACATGCCAAATATGAATTTACATCATAAAAACCCAAAAATTCTATCCATAAGCAAAACTGGTCCATACTAGGCGAAAAACTGAGCTGGCAGCTGAAAATTCAGGAAAAATTTCAAGTGGGTCGCTCCTGAGCCGTGTGGGTCGCTCATGTTCCCGGCTGAATTTGAGGTACTTCCCGGCATCCAAATTGAGCTCATGATAGCTCGTTGGAAAGCCCTGGATGTCTACTTTCCAACCGAAGTGGAATTTCTGAATTTGGAGCTCATTTGACCCTCCAAAACCGCATTCTCCCAGAGGTACTCCCTGCTGGTGCAAAAGGTGGCAGCAATGTGGTTTTCATGGTGTTTTTGAGCTTTTTGACCATCCAGATTTTGATGAAATGCTAAGTTGACTTCAGAGGATGCATAATTAACCATGAAAAATCCAAAAATGTAAAAATCTCCTCCAGCAAGTGTCCCAAAAAAAAGTGAGCGCATGAGCGCGCAACCCACGTAACTGCAAAACCTGTTTTTTGACCCAAAAATTTGAAAATGACAAAATTTTCTCCGAATTCACCCAAATTCGGAGCGGAGGTCCTCCATCATGTATCTTGCTCAGTCAATGAAGCCTCGGCCAATATTCGGAGTGGATCAGGCCTTTTCCGCCGTCTAAGTGCCTTGCGCAATCTCCTCTTCATAATCTTCATTCTCGCTTTGCACACATGCATGCGAGCCCAATAATGGCCTTTCATGTGGCGAAGCATGTCTTTGTCTCGATTGGCCTTTACCAAAAACTTCTCCAGATGGATATTCACACGCGTGAGTACAGTATCTCTGTCAGTCGGTGTCATGTCACCCGGTCTCTTTCGATTCCACTGTCTATCCTCACGGATTTGGCGCACCTCATAAAATGTGAGCTCATCCTCAAGCTGTTTTTTGCACTGCTCCAAATAGTTAATCACCCACTGAGCCTTCTGCAATTGGTCTTTCAGCTGGTCATTCTCGGCCCTTTGCTCCTGGATGACTTCCCTCAGCTTCGAGCTAGGAGAGCCCGTATCAACATCAATGACTGTCAAATCTGTGTCCCGGGCTCCTGATGGGCCCTCATCATGCATGGGCCTCTTGCCCCTGTCCTGTACCTGTACCTGCACTGAAGAAGAAGGCGAGACCCTTTCCACATCATGTGGAGATAATACTCGCCGTGTCGATGAAGTCGGCAAGACCCCTTCCACCTCACGTGGAGATAATACTCGCCGTGTCGCTGCAAATAAGGCCCTGTGGCCTCGCTGATATGTCTGAACCAACGGAGTGCTGATATGCTCAACCTCAAGTATGTCCAGCTGGTGTGAAGGCTCTCCTGCATCATGAACTGTCTCGCGAAGCGGTTGTGGCACTCTGAAAAAGTCTCTAGAAATGAAATCCTCCCATGTGATGCCCTGCTCTGCCAACTGATGTGACACCATGATCTTGATCAAAGCGAAATGATATATACTCCTGTACTGCTGCACTGGGCTCATCTTCTTCTGCACAAACATCACCATCTTCTCTATGTTGCGATGTATGAAATACGGAATATTCATCATACGTACCCTTGTGAAGTGCATCAGCAAACGAATATGGTACGCGAAAAGACGAGCATACCTGCCCTCACAACTAAAATATTGAATGATGAGCTTCATCAGCGGTGCATACTCATCTCTCAAGAATCTGAATGGAAAAACTCTGCTCAAGTAACCCATATATCCAGTTTTAATGTATGGCTCATAGTGGAATTTCTCTAAATGCTGACGCTTGTTCCATTCCTCGCCCATGTTTGGTATACCAGTGGCTTGAGCAATAGTCAAGGGTGACACAATGAAATCAACCCCGGCAAGACTTACCCGGCCATCCCGTAAATGTAGAACAAACAGACGGGCCAATTCACGATGAGGCCGGGTTTGTGCAACCATCTCACAAAATCTGAAACATGACAAGTATCGAAAAAAATCCATAGCTAATGGACATGCCTGCAACCGAGCCAAAGAAGTAGGCTCCTCTCTGCGATGATTACCACTTCTGTGATCTCTGTGGGACCCCCGTGGCACATTACCTTCAGTCACTGAATCACTGCCTGACCCTAGCTCATATTCTGACTCTGTCTCCGACATGGCTCTGACCAAGCTATTGGCACTATGTATACTGATATGAAAGCAGTGCAAACAAAGTTATGATGTGTGTTTCAACACCCAACAAATATTCCCACCGTCAAAACACCATAAGGAAACAAACCATGATAATATCTCAGTTTTAAATGGATTGGAAAAGAGGCACAATCTCTGTTTCAAATGCAAGTGAAATTTTGACCAAAGGGAGCAGGCAACCTTCAGAATATTGAACAAGTCTTGTCAAAGGGAGCATGGCATCATATGAATGTTTTTGTCTATGAGTAATAACAACAGAGTTATTAAGTGTCAATGGGCAATGAAACAGAGTTATGAGAGTGTTTTTAACATTGGGCAGTGAAACACAATACAACCATAGTCACCATGGAACGAAAGTCTTTGAACATGGTAGAGTAATAGCAATGGTCACAATGGTATAATGGGCATGAGAATAATATGGTTTTGATAACATATGCAAGGCTGGATATATCACTGACATAAAATAGGGGACAAACTCATGCAACCACCCATTATCATTTTAAAACCCTGAAAACGATATTGCCATGACTGTGGGGTTTAAATCCTCCATTTGAAACGTTTGAAACCATCAATGATGCCACCAACGCATTTAAAAACATCAAGCAATTGCAAAAAACCTGTTTGAAGGCCGATGGGGGCGATCCCAAACAAGACTGGGCGCTCAAAACGAAATTTCGAACCTCTGTTGACGCGTGGGTCGCTCACCTCTGCGTGGGTCGCTCGGCCCAGGTGGGTCGCTCACCTTGTAAGTTCACACTGCGGAAATAACCCA
Organism: Pinus albicaulis; assembly: GCA_034641835.2. NCBI lineage: Eukaryota > Viridiplantae > Streptophyta > Pinopsida > Pinales > Pinaceae > Pinus > Pinus albicaulis. The sequence continues at coordinate 29,186,577 of CM076573.1, forward strand.
GGTGGGTCGCTCTGCCCAGATGGGTCGCTCGCGCCCAGGTGGGTCGCTCGAGCTCCAAGACCCTGTCAACGCAATTTTAAAACTTGAAATCGGCCCTCCAACTCCAAATCTCGACTTGGGTGCTGTAGATTGGTGCAAATGAAATTGGTTTGGCTTTTATATATGCTGCAAATATCTTCCACAATCAGATTTGTTTCAAATCTAATTGAAAACCCATATTACAATGTTTTTGTAATTTCACATTTGGCTTTTTAAATACAATCTTCTTTGGCTTTTCTGAGCTCGATTTTTGATGATTTTGCTATCTTCTTGCAGGGATATGGCTATTTAGCTAAGGAAGAGACCAGGGGTCTGCTTTTGACATTTTCTTCTTGGTGAAATAAGTACAATTTATTACAAAATAATAATGAACAATTTCTAGTTCCAAAACAGAGTTTTGGACTAGAAATGTTTTTTTTTATTAAAATGCTGATGATAATACAACAAAAAATCAAAATATGCGGAACCTTCCTCACCCTGCAGGCTTTATGACTGGTATACAAATGACTCAAAAAACCCTAGACACTAGGACCAAAGACACTAATTGACATTTTAATGACCATATATGAAACGAAAATGACTTCGAGTGATTTTTTGAGGAAAACTTTTAAAATAGCACTGCAGGTGCAAACATGAGGAAACATAAGACGACAGACCCCTTCGTCAGTCCATGGCATGCTCCTAGTGAAATGCAACGAAGTGGAACAAGCGAGACACCTAAAAATGAATATGCAAAAGACGAAATGATCACTGACGGAGGGCTGTAAGGGCCGACTCTAACAATGACCATGATTATTTCATGATGAACAAGTTGGATCAAACTTAGCCAAAGGATCAAAAGAATTGTAAGTCTTGATTTGTCCTTTCTCTTTAGGATCATGTAGTTTGATCTTTCAATCTTGGTGCTTCATTTTTATGAGCCTTGCAATGCTTAGCTTGATGACCAAAGGTTTTACAATAGAAACAATACCCAAGAAAGATAGTTTGGTACCTGTTGTAAGAGCCATAACTTGAATCAACATTCTTCCTTGTAGTATCAATTCCTTAATTTCTTGTGTTAGAGATGTGCCTTTGTTCTTGGTGAGATATATTTCCCTCTTTTGGATGGCAAGAAAGTATGATGGCATAAATCCTTGTATTATCCTAAGTACTTGATGATTCTCCTTTGAAACCAATCCCATATTTTTCATATTGAGGTTTTTGACTACTAAGGATCAGGATGTTATCAAGTGTTAGAGATCTTTTCCAACTCCTTTTGACTTGCTCCAACTCCTTCCTTAGAGATACTATTTCAGCTTCATGTTTTTCACAAATATATTCTTTTTCTTTGAGCTTATTGTTCAAGAAGTCTTCCCTTCTTTTTGCTTCCTCTTTTTATATTTTGAGAGACATGATCTTCTTTTGTAAATTCTCATTCTCTTCAATGGCACTTATCAGTAATTCATCCATATTTCCTTCGCCTTCTAGTTCTGAATCCTCATCATTTGTGAATGCCATGAATAACACTTCTTTGCTTCCAACATAGTCATTTTATTCATCTGATGAATCATCTCCTCTATAGTGATGAGGAAAATTTCTAGATGATTTCTTCTTGATGACTACAAATTCATCTTCATCGGATTCATCTTGTTTGGAGAAGTTTTTCTTATTAAAATATTTCTTTTTGTATGCCACCCTTTTAGAATCCTCTTCATCATCACTATCATGTTTATGAGGACATTTTGCATCATAATGACCTATTATTTCACATTTGAAACAAATAAGAGGGTACTTACCTTTTGGCTTCGATTCCTTCTTTAGTCTTCGTACAAATTGAGCTAATTTGGTTTTAGTATCGGAGTCATCACTGTTGTTATTCCATCCTTTTCCTTTTTTGTTGATTTTGAAGCTTTGAATGTTGCTTCTTTGGAATTTGGAATTCCTTTCCTCATTTCATAAGCAACGAGGATTCCATGAAGTTCATCCATCTTGAGTGTATTTATATCCTTCATTTATTCTATGGCACTTACTTTGGAGTCAAATCTGTGAGTAAGAGACCTTGGAATTTTTCAATCAATAGTGCTTTCTTCAATATTTTCTCCTATCCCTTTAAGAGAGTTAACCACTTCAGCTACTTAGAGGAAGTATAATGCAATATCTTCTTCATCATCTATTTTCAGACTCTCGAATTGTCTTCTATAGGTTTGAATCTTTGCCTTCTTAACTTAGGGGTCCCCATCATATAGGGCAACTAACTTATCCCATACTTATTTGGCTGAGTCACAATTCATGACTTTTGTGAATTCATAATCGGTGATTCCACTAGTGATGGAATCAAAGATTTGGAAATAGCAATGTAGGATTTTCTTTTGTCTGGATCAGTTGGAAGAGTGGAAGGGGCTTTGTACCCATTCAAAACAGAGTGCCACACTTCAGGACCAAGGGACATCAAATAGTAGGACATCCTCTTCTTCCAAAAACCAAAATTTGTACCATCGAAGATAGGTAACTTCCCTGTTGCTTCTATGTTCTGCATTGTGTCTAAGAATCCTTCTTCCGTTTGTTAGGTTGATAATGAATAAGCTGGCTCTGATTCCAATTGTTGGAAATACTGAGAGGGGGGTGAATCAGTCTTTCTTTTCAATTGTTATTTTTTACCAGTTAGATTGTTCACAATTAAAACAAACAAGTGTATAATAATAATATTATTAAGGCTCAAGTAGAACTTCAATCCTTTTTCAAAAAATTGAGTACAATAATTATGTGAGGGCACCAATCCTTTATGCTTCAGGCACAAACCTGTTGCCAAGCAGCAACTTGGACTTTGATGAGGCTCCGACCTCTAGGGCTTCGACCCTATCTTCTCAAGGCACCAACCTTGTGTTTAGGAGCTCCTACTCCAAGGACACCAATCCTTCTTTGATTTTTTATTGGATGATTAATTAAAAGATGCTCCATTGCACCAATCTGCACTAGCAAATATATATTAATTATGTGCCAAAGTTTGTACCAGGACTTCTGCGCTGCACCAAAACTTCAACTCCAAATTGTTCCAAGACAACTCCTTCACAATTTCTCCAAGAAAACTCCTTCAAAGTTACTCCAAGACAACTCCTTCAAAGTTCTGCACACTATAACACTAATCCTTTCATCAATTCTGCATCAATTCTTCAATTGCTCAAAGTATTATCACCAAGAAGGTTTGAGCCACTCCAGATCCACAAATTACAGGTTTGAAAGACAAGGTAAGGATACAAGTTTGAATGAGGTTGATAACACCCTTACATCAACAACACAGGTTTGAAGATAAATGTTCGAAACACTTTTGCTGCACATAGGGTTTGAAGAGATGAACCACAGTTCGAAGCTACATCAGCGAGACAAGATATAAGATTTAGGCTCTAAACAGTTCTTGAGCTAATATGTTCTGATTTGAAATATTATTGCCACATATTCACTGAAGTTTCACCACATTTATCACCCTGCCTCGCTGTATATATTCTGAAATGAAGTCCGCAAAAACTAGTGCAACAATATGAGCAGGATATATATGTATTTAATTTATGTTTTAATGTTCTTCTTCTTGAAGGTTCACGAGTTGTGAACCTGTTCTGCACCTCTCTGTGTATATTCACCAAAGTTGCTTGAGGTAAAATGATTTTTAAGGCCTTTATTAATACGCATCAGATTTGAGACGTGAACCTTTATGAGGGAGGCCGACATTAGGGATAAGGCATAGGCCGACTCAATAAATGAATATATACTTCTCGACTTAAAAATTCAATTTCTCCTTAACCACTGGGAATTTTGAGGCATGTGAGGGATCGTTGGAAAGGAAAAATTCTTCTCTAGATGATGGTAAATTTTTCATAGAGAAATTCTGACTCCAAGATAGAGAAAAACAATTCTTAATGTGACTGGTCATTTAGTTGTGCAAAAATGGAGGTAGGACAGAATGTCTTGGGATTCTTTATGGTTTGATTCTTCGTCATGCCATAGTGATACATGTCTTCATGTAGTCTTCCATCATCCATCAGCTAGTCTTTCAACAAGTATGTTCATTCATTCATCCTATTTCCATCAATGACAACGTGGATTAACGATCTCCCCCTTTGTCATTGGATGGAAATATTTTTCTTCTCTCCCCCTTTCACATCAATGGAAATGGGGTGCCAATGTGCTCCCTTTGTCATGTTGCTCCCCCTATCATGTTGTTTCTCCTGAGATGCTACTTGATTTAATGTGATGCAAGAGCAATGACCCCCATCTTCTGGCGAAGATACTCAAATGGTTCTCGTGGAAGGGGTTTTGTAAAGATACTTGCAATTTTCTCTTTTGTATTGACATATTCCAACTTGGTATTTTTTTCAACAACTTGCTCACAGAGAAAATGGTATTTTATTGGAATATGTTTTGTCTTTGAGTGCATCACCGAATTTTGAGTGCATCACCGAATTTTTTGAAAGACTAATGGCACTAGTGTTGTCACAAAAATTAGTAATGGGTTGCTTAGTTTCTATGTTGACATCCTTTAAGGCTTTCATCCTTAGAATTTGTGTACACCAATCAACAGTAGCTATATATTCAGCTTCAGCTGTAGAAAGAGATATAGATGATTTCTTTTTGCTGAGCCATGATACAATACAATCTCCCATAAAGAATGCATTTCCACTGGTACTTTTTCAATCATCCACGCTTCCGGCCCAATCATCATCGGAGTATGTTGTCACAATAAGAGTTGAACTCTTAGGATACCAAAGACCGAAGTCAGCAGTTCCTTTTAGATATCTGAGATTTCTCTTCATAGCTGCTACATTGGATTGTTTAGGACCTGACTGAAATCTTGCTACCATTCCCATTGCTTGCATAATATCAGGTCTTGTAGCAGTTAAGTATAGGAGAGATCCAATTATTGACCTATAAAGAATCTCATCTATGATAAGGGTATCTTCATCTTTACTTAATTTACAATTTTTTGTCATCGGTGTGCTCATAGGTGCACAATCTTCCATCCCATATCTTTTGAGCATGTCTTTAAGGTATTTTGCTTGAGATATAAACATGCATGCAGAGGTTTGAGATATTTGTAGCCCAAGAAAGTAAGACATCTCACCAATCATTGACATTTCGAACCTTTTGGACATATTTAGAGCAAATTCATGGCTCATCTCATCATCATTGCTAGCAAAAATTAGATCATTAACGTATACAAGAGTGATCAAAAGTTTTTCCTTGTCCGTCTTCATGTAGATATTTCTACCTGCTACTCCCTTTTCGAAGCCTTATTGTTGAAAATAGTGATCCAACTTTTCATACCATGATCTAGGGGCTTCTTTTAATCCATAGAAGGCCTTTTTCAGCTTGCATACAAAGTCTTTCCCTTTGGTAAGATAAAATCCTTTTCATTGCTCCATGAAAACTTCTTCCTTGAGATCTTCGTTCAGAAATGCTGACTTTACATCCATTTGATAAACCTTGTATCCTTTTGAGCAAGTAAATTCCAAAAACATTCTTATGGCTTCCAATCGAGCTACCGGTGCAAAAGTTTCTTCGAAGTCAATTCCTTCAATTTGTGAGTATCCTTTGCAAACAAGTCTAGCTTTATTTCTGATAATTTGTCCATCCTCATTCATCTTGTTTTTGAATACCCATTTTGTTCCAATTATATTTTTATCTTGTGGGCGAGGTACCAGTTCCCAAGTCTCATTCTTTTCAATTTATGACATTTCTTCTCCAATGGCCTTTATCCAATGAGGATCTTTACTTCCTTGAGGAAAAATTTCAGGTTCTATTAATGATAAGAGAGCAACATCATATTTTCTTGGAGTGTTTGTCATCCTTCTTCGAGTTTGGATTCCTTCATCTCTATTCCCAATAGTTTGTTCTTCCATATGATTTTTTTGAAGGAATTTGATCTTAGAAGGAGTTTGCGAAGGTTCACTTTGTGGCTCTTCATCTTTTTCAGTTTCTTCTTCACTTTCTTCAAGGAAGGGCTCTGCTTCATGATCCTCAATTTTATTTTCTAGAATGCCTTAATCAATCTTCACATTAATGCTTTCCACTATTTTCCGTAGAAAATTGTTGTAACATTTGTAAGCTTTATTCCTTGTAGAATACCCAAGAAATATTCCTTCGTCAACCCGAGAATCAATTTTTCCTTGTGAATCATCATTGATTTTTATGAAGCATTTGCTTCCAAAAATCCTAAGATATTTTACTGAAGCAGGTCTTCCTTTCCATAATTCATAAGGAGTCTTATCATTATTTGGTATTAGTTGGGTTCGATTTAAGGTATAAACTATCATCCCAACTGCTTCTCTTCAAAAATTTGGTTGCAATTCAGTTGCTAGTAGCATTGTCCTTGCTATTTCTTGAATGGTTCGGTTTCTTCTTTCAACTACTCCATTTTGCTTGGGAGTCCTAGCAGCGGAGAGTTCTCTTTCAATTCCATGTTCTTTACAAAATTCATCAAATTCTTTTAAGGTGAATTCTCCTCCTCTATCTGTTCTAAGACATTTAATCTTGGAATCTTTCTCATTTTCAACAAGAGCTTTAAGGTTCTTAAAAATTATTCAAATGCGGATTTATATTTTATGAAATATACCCACATAATTCTATTAAATTCATCAACAAATAAAGAAAATTACCTTTCACCTTGGAGATCTGGAGTTCTATTTGTCCCACATAGATATGCATGAATGATCTCTAGAGGTTTTGATGTTGAAAACTTTTTAGTTTTGTGGCTAGTTCTAGTTTGGTTTCCACGCTGGCATGGGCCACATACAACTTGATCTGGCTTGAACATCTTAGGAATGTCCCTTACTACATTAATCTTCCTGATATTGATCAAGTTGTAAAAACTTGTATGCCCCAATCGCTTGTGCCACAACCAACTTTCATATGTTTGGCTCAAGTAACATTTATTTCCTTGGATTTTTCTTAGAATGTAAACGTTATATGGTGTTCTTACTTTTTTTGCCATAAGTTCTCCTGAGGATGAATCTCTTATTTCACAAATTTTAGTACTGAAGAAAACATTATGTCCTTGGTCACAAATTTGGCTAACACTTAAGAGATTGTGTTTGAGCCCCTCAACTACCACGGTATTTTCAGCTTTTCCTTGTCCATTAATGAGAGTAGTTGTTCCTTTTCCAGTGATCTTAGCAGATCCACTTCCAAAAGATACATTTCCGTTCTTTTTGTTTAATGAGACAAACTTATTTGGTCACATGTCATATGTCTTGAGCATCCACTATCTACGAACCAATGATTCTCATCACCATGGGCATATCGAGCTAGGCCACATTTATCTGCATTGAGATTCACCTTTTTTGCTTCGTCCTTTTTGAGTGCGAAATTTTGCTCAATATGACCATGATTATTGCATGATGAACAAGTTGGATCAAACGTACCCAAAGGATCAAAATAATTGTAATTCTTGATTTTTCCTTGCTCATTAAGATCACGTAGTTTATTTGTTTGATCTTTCAATCTTGGTGCTTCATTTTTATGAGCCTTGCAATGCTTAGCTTGATGACCAAAGTTTTTACAATAGAAACAATACCTAAGAAAGATAGTTTGGTACCTGTTGTAAGAGCCATAACTCGAATCAACATTCTTCCTTGGAGTTGCTCTTCCTTCATTTCTTGTGTTGGAGATGTGCCTTTGTTCTTGGTGAGATATCTTTTCCCCTTTTGGATGGAAAGAAAGTACGTTGGCATAACTCCTTGTATTATCCTTAGTACTTGATGATTCTTCTTTGAAACCAATCCCAGATTTGTCATATTGAGGTTTTTGACTATTAAGGATGTTATCAAGTGTTTGAGAGCTTTTCCAAATCCTTTTGACTCGGTCCAACTCCTTCCTTAGAGATACTATTTCAGCTTCACGTTTTTCACATATATCTTCTTTTTATTTTAGCTTATTGTTCAAGAAGTCTTCCCTTCTTTTTTCTTCCTCTTTTTATATTTTGAGAGAAAAGTTGTTCTTTCGTAAATTTTCATTCTCTTCAATGGCATCAGTAATTCATCCATATTTCCTTTGCCTTCTAGTTCTGAATCTTCATCATTTGTGAATGCCATGAATAACACTTCTTTTCTTCCAACATATTCATTTTCTTCATCTGATGAATCATCTCCTCTATTGTGATGAGGGATATTTCTAGATGATTTCTTCTTTATGACTAAAGATTCATCTTCATCAGAATCATATTGTTTGGAGAAGAAGGTTTTCTTATTAAACTCTTTATTTTTATATGCCATCCTTTTAGAATCCTCTTCATCATTACTATCATGTTTATGAGGACATTTTGCAGCATAATGACATATTCTTCCACATTTGAAACAAATAAGAGGGTACTTACCTTTTAGCTTAGATCCCTTCTTTAGTATTCGTACAAATTGAGCTAATTCGGTTTCAATATCAGAGTCATCACTGTTGTTATTCCATCCTTTTCCTTTTTTTGTTGATTTTGAAGCTTTGAATGTTGCTTCTTTGGAATTTGGAATTCATTTCCTAATTTCATAAGCAACGAGGATTCCATGAAGTTCATCCATATTGAGTGTATATATATCCTTAATTTCTTCTATGTCACTTACTTTGGAGTCAAATCTGTCAGGAAGAGACGTTAGGATTTTTTGAACAATAGTGCTTTATTCAATATTTTCTCCTAGCCCTTTAGGAGAGTTAACCACTTCAGCTTCTTGGAGGAAGTATGATGCAATATATTCTTCATAATCCATTTTCAGACTCTCGAATTGTCTTTTATAGGTTTCAAGCTTTGCATTCTTAAATTTTCAGTCCCCATCATATAGGGCAACCGACTTATCCCATACTTTTTTGGACGAGTCACAATTCACGTCTTTTGTGAATTCAAAATCGGTGATTCCACTAGTGATGGAATTTAAAGCTTTGGCATTAGAAATGTAGGCTTTTATTTCGTCTGGTTCAGTTGGAAGAGTGGAAGGGGCTTTGTACCCATTGAAAACAGAGTGCCACACTTGATGACCAAGGGACAATAATTATTAGGACATCCTCTTTTTCCAGAAACCAAAATTTGTACCATCAAAGATATGAAACTTCCCTGTTGCTTCTGTGTTTTTCATTGTGTCTAAGAATCCTTCTTCCAACTGTTAGGTTGATAATGAAGAAGTTGGCTCTGATTGCAATTTTTGGAAACACTGAGAGGGGGGTGAATTAGTATTTCTTTTCAATTGTTATTTTTTACCATTTAGATTGTTCACAATTAAAACAAACAAGTGTATAATAATATTATTATTAAGGATCAAGTAGAACTTCAATGCTTTTTCAAATAATTGAGTACAATAATTATGCTTCAGGCACCAACTTGTTTCCAGGCACCAACTTGGACTTTGATGAGGCTCTGACCTCTAGGGCTTCGACCCTATCTTCTCAAGGCACCAATCTTGTGTTTAGGAGCTCCTACTACAAGGACACCAATCCTTCTTTGATTTGTTATTGGATGATTGATTCAAAGATGCTCCATTGCACCAATCTGCACTAGAAATTCTATATTAATTATGTGCCAAATTTTGTACCAGGACTTCTACGCTACACCAAAACTTCAACTCCAAATTGTTCCAAGACAACTCCTTCACAATTTCTCCAGGACAAATCCTTCAAAGTTACTCCAAGACAACTCCTTCAAAGTTCTGCACCCTATAGCACTAATCCTTTCATCAATTCTGCATCAATTCTGCAACTGCTCAAAGTGTTATCACCAAGAAGGTTTGAGCCACTCCAGATCCACAGATTACAGGTTCGAAAGACAAGGTAAGGATACAAGTTTGAATGAGGTTGATAACACCCTTACAGCAACAACACAGGTATGAAGATATAGGTTCATAACACTTTTTTTGCACACAGGTCATGAAGAGATGAACCACAGTCCAAAGCTACATCATCGAGACAATAAGTAAGATTTAGGCTCTAAACAGGTCCTGAGTTAATATGTTCTGATCTGAATTATTATTGCCACATATTCACTGAATTTTCACCACCTTTATCACCCTACCTCGCTGTATATATTCTAAAATGAAGTCTGCAAAAACTAGTGCAACAATCCGAGTAGGATAGGATATGTATTTAATTTATGTTTTGATGTTCTCCTTCCTGAAGGTTCACGAGTTGTGAACATGTTCTTCACCTCTCTGTGTATCTTCACCGAAGTTGCTTGAGGGAAAATGAGTTTTAAGGCCTTTATTAATACACATTGGATGTGAGACGTGATCTTTATGAGGGAGGTCGAAATTAGGAATAGGGCATAGGTCGGCTCAATAAATGAATATATACTTCTTGACTTAAAAATTTAATTTCTCCCTAACCACCAGGAATTTTGAGGCATGTCAGGGCTCGTTGGAAAGGAAAAATTATTCTCTAGATGATGGTAAATGGTTCATAGAGAAATTCTGCCTCCAAGATAGAAAAAAACAATTCTTAATTTGACTGGTCATTTATTTGTGCAGATATGGAGGTAGGACATAATGTTTTGGGATTCGTTATGGTTTGATTCTTCATCATGCCATAGTGATATATGTCTTCATGTAGTCTTCCGTCATCCATCATCTAGTCTTTCAACAAGTATGTTCATTCATTCATCCTATTTCCATCAATGACAACTTGGTCATGGTTGAATTCGTGATTATGGTTCATGGAAATTTGCATGGTGATGTCATGGTGTGTGTGGTAAAGCTATGGTGGAAAAATAGGTTCATGAATGTAATGGTGTGATGTATTAAACTAAACTATGGTGGTATAAATTAATGCAAATGTAATAGTGAATTAAGTCTAAAGTCCTAGACCTGAGTATCATCACCTAAAGACCTAGCGCAATCAAACTATGGTGCAAAACCTTGCAAATGTAATAAACCTAAGCTATAAGGCTTTCAGACCTTGTATTAAAAACATATGTTATAAACTTTGTAATACATAGTCCTAAACTGCAACACTAAACTGTAGTGGAATTGCATACATGTGAACAGACTGCGTCAGAACCACAATGTCATGTGAACAGGTTTGACTGAAGCAGTTAACTACCAGATTAAAACCACGTCAAAACCATCGTATGTGAATGTGTCAGCAGACCGCAACAGTCGAGAGTAAACCGTGGAACTAATCCGCAACTGCTAAAGGGATAGTTTTTGTTAGAGTCCTATAATAATAGGATTCATAATTTTGAATTGAGTATGATTAGTCTTGTAATATTGTACATACTTTTGCATTTTGGAAAAAAAAAAATAATAAATAAAATAAAAAAATAAATAAAAAAAAATAAAAATAAAAAAAAATAAAAATTCCCATATTAAAAATAAAAAATGTAAAGAGGGTTAAGTCTTAAAAGAAAAATCAAAGTACTAATAAAAGAAAAAGATCAAAAAAGAATATAAGATATGAACCCCACCAAAAAGAGATAAAAATAGATCCTGAAAGTGATGCAAATTCAAATGCCACTACATTTTACTTTACCTTGAAAAATAAGATTGTGTGCAGCTTGGCATAAATGCCACAATCCATGAATGTCAAACATCTTAATCTTGACTTATTCATGTTTTAAATTTCATGTTGATAGATAGAGAATAAAGATCTAGCCAAACTCTTTAACCTTGGAAGATCAATAGTTAGGTAGAGAATAATAAATGAGCTCAATGTTTAATCTGAGCCATTATAAGTCATAAGGTTAGAATTAGATAGTTTTCTTATTGAAAGAAAATATAAAGGGTTTGCAAGCTCAAATGCACCTAAATAAATGAAGAAAAAATGTTAAGGTAAAAAATGGGTAGGTACAAGGAGTTTTCACAAGGCATGGATAACAGAAATTGGTCATGTCATATTACTAACTTTCTTCTAAACTCATTTCCCTTGTAAAAATACCCCTTCCCCTTCATATTAACATTTCCCATTACTTCACTCATTTTCCTTACAAAAACCCCTTTTCCCTAGAATAAAATACATTTTCCATTCGAAAATAATAAAATCCTTTATTAACTTCCCTTTTCATTCAAAATACCCCAAAAAACCCCTTATCCTAAGTTTTAAACAATGTATCGAGCCTCATTGAAAACCTTCCCCGATGTTATTTTAACTTATTCATAGTGTATTTTATAATCCCTCATCATATTCATTTAACCCCCCATTTATATTAATCCCTTGTTTAACTTTATTTTATTAACTCCTGTATATACATTTAGCCCGTAATTATATTAATTCCCGCACATATATATCATTGCTCCCATATTATACTAAACCCTGTAAATTTATTTAAACTATGGTTTATATTTAATCTTGGGTTCCACTTACTATAAACCCGCCTATTATAAAGTCCCGACCCACTTATAGAATATGCTAAACCCCGACCATTGTATATTTCTAAACCCTTTTCATATATCATATAATCCATCACATAATACTTAAACCTGGGCCCCACCTTTCAAATCCCCGATAAATTCCTTCCTATTTGTCCAACCGTCATATCTACGTTGATCAGATCCAACGACCAATACCCTTTTTTGCATCCCCGATTGTTAAAACTTTAACACCACCCAGACCTTGCGATATGAGTTGTTTTCATAGCCTCGCTCTATGCTACGTGGCCACCTTTCATTGTATCGCATCCCTCCAATGAATACCATTTACCAGCTTTGGCCGATGTGAAAACCACCATACTCCCGCCCGGTTGTTTTCCGCCTGTACGATGAATACCACTATCATTTGAATTTTAACCCCGCGCTTAAAAAATTAAACATTGTTGGTTAAAAACAAATAAGACCTCCCTTTCCGCCTTTTCACCATTTATTCTGTTATAATTTGCAGAGAAAAAGCATTTTCCGACCTATTATAGAGCTAAAGAATAGCTACCGACCTGTTTTTAAGCACTTTTACACTAGAATTCAACACTTCTTGCTGCTATAGCTGGTGTAGAACCAATTTGAAGAATTTTCCATTGCCAGAAAGCCTCCGCTGTTTCTAGAACTTATTCTGCAAACCTAAAGCTTCATTTTCTAGGTATTCCTGAAATACTAAGGCCTGTACTTACAAAAAGAAAGTAACAAGTGATTGAACTAGTTTAAGAGTTTTTGTAGAGCATAAAAAATGCATTGTTTCCTTCCTAAACCCTTTCTGCATACCCTAGTCATTTTTTCATAGTATTTTTGATAGCCTTAGCTTATTTCTTGATCACAAAGAGTAATTAATTGAATAAAATAAACAAATAATGTCTTCTCAAGGTATTGTAATATTCAATCCCCAAAAGATGATTTATGTTCGAGAGGTTTGCTGCTGTAGGGATTTTTTAGGGCTTCTGCGTGTTCTGCTACGCTAGGGCTTCTACTGCGTGGCTGCCCCTGCGGCGGCTAGCCTCAGGCCTTCCCTATGGAGACGCTGGGTCCTTCTATGGATCCGCCTTCTTCTCCTGCCATCGACGCCTTCAACCAGCTTCTTGCTGGTTTGCCTCAGAAGAAAAGAAGCGAAGCATCCAAATTTGTTAAGAAGCTAGATGAAATTCCTGAGATCTCCTTGCCTCCGGAGGCTCCCATTCAAGTAGCTCTATCTTCGGCTGATCGTGGTCTCATTGGCCAATTTACGGGCCTGTGGCCTTCTCCAAAAACTACTGAGCAATGGGTTAACAGGAACTGGGCTCCTCTGATCAAGGAAAATGTCACCTCTTACTTTCTGGGGCGAGGGTACTTCCTCTTCGAATTCTCCTCCAAAGAAGACAAAGATTTGATCTTTCAAAATGGGCCGTATTTCATGGGTTCTCAGGGCCTCTATCTGAACAAATGGACTCCGGACTTTGATCCGTCTATCGATGTTCCCAAGGCTATCCCGGTGTGGGTTCGTCTTCCAAATCTACCAGTTCACTGCTGGAACTGGAGTTCCTTGAAATATATTGGCAACACTCTCGGGAAATTCATAGATCGAGCAAACAATAAGGACCAGTACGACTGTGCCAGGATCTGCGTAGAAGTAGATCTAGAGGTGGGTCTTCCAGAGGCTATCAAAATCAAAGTCGGCAGCTGGTCTCATGTGCAGATCTTGGACTATGAGCAACTGCCGTTCAAATGTAGGAAATGCCATGTTCATGGACATTTTGCTAGAAACTGTCCGTCCAACGCAGAGCCAGAGAAAGGGACTGAAGAGGGTTGGAACCAAGTCAAACGAGCAAAAACCAACCACAAAGGGAAAAAACCGGGAGGACCCTCTAGAAAAGGCTCTACATAGGCTAATGTTCAATGCCCCCCTCCAAAAAGGGCGCAAGAAAACAAATTTGACCCACTAAGCCAGCAGTCAGAAGCTACTCAGGAGACCGAGACCCAAAATCCTGTCTCTCCAAGCAAATGTACTCCCTCAGACTCCCTTAAAGGAACAAGTGCCGAAGATCCCAAAGGTACGACTTCAGAAGATGAGGAAGAAGAGCAAGAAACATACGAGTCAGAGGAGGAAGGAGAAATAGGAGAATCCCAAACCTCGGTACGAAGATCTACAAGAGGCCGTAAAACTGACAGGGAAAAAAGAGAGCAGGAGACTTATAAAGACAAGCTACAGGGCAGCCAGCCAACTCTGGAAAAATTGCTAGCCTCAAAGCCTAGGATGTTGAAAAATCAGCCCCAAGGCTCCAAGGGATTCCACGAGAAACATAAATAATGAAGGTCATCTCCTGGAATTGTAGAGGTATGGGGAGTAAAGTTAAGGAAGAAGCCATGAGAAGCTTAATAAGAACAGAAACTCCAGACATACTTCTCGTCCAGGAGACTAAGCTGGAAGACGTAGTCTTCCTGCAAGCATGCAAGAAACTTTGGTTCAAAAGTGAAGCAAGAGCAATCTCTTCCCGGGGCGCATCGGGAGGGATTGGCACTCTATGGAACCCTAGAAAATTTGCAGTCACCTTTGAGGCTAGTAATACTCACTGGTTGCTGCTGAAAATGCAGAATCTGGATAATAAGGAAATATTTTGCCTCTTCAATGTATATTCTCCAATCAATGTCGGGGAAAAAAAGGAATGTTGGGACTCTATAAGGCACCAAGCAGACCTGACAAATATGGAAAATATAATTATTGCTGGAGATCTCAATCTCACTCTCCACTCGTCTGAAAAAAGAGGAGGCAGCGTTGTCCGAGATCCGGCAAGAGAATGGGCGGAGGATCTATTGCAGGACTGGGACTTGCTGGATATCAAACCCTCTTCCGGTAAGTTCTCTTGGTCTAACAAAAGTGTGGGCCCTGGTCATATTGCTGCCAGATTAGATAGATTCTTCATTCAAAGCTCCTATTTGTTACTAGGATTAGAGCCCAGAATGCACATTCTTGCTAACAGCATCTCGGACCATAAGCCTATAAAGTTAGAGCTCCTGGCCCATCTAGATCTGGGTCCTATTCCTTTTAGATTTAGTCCCCTCTGGGTCAAGGAACCAGACTTCATGCAAATAGTCAAGGATTGTTGGATTCAGCCTGTCAATGGATCTCCCTTCTATATCTGGGAGGAAAAACTTAGAAGGGTAAAAGGCGATCTAAAGCGATGGGTCAAAACCCTGTCCAACCCGGCTACAGAAAGAAAATCCATTAAAGTCTCTCTTACCTCTCATCAAATTCATATGGAGCACGCTATCATCACAGAGGAGCTGTTAGACCAAGAGGCTCATTTGAAACAACGGTTTCATAAGGCCTGCCTAGCTGAAGAAGAATACTGGAGATTAAAATCTCGAAATCTCTGGCTCAAAGCAGGGGACAGGAATTCTGCTTTCTTTCACAAACAAGCCCAGGCCAGGAAATGCTTCAACATTATTTCTGAGATTAATGAGGATAACGTCACCTTCAAGGATTTTGAAGACATTAAAAAAGCAGCCTTTTCTCACTTTCAAAACTTGTACAGTGAAGATAAGGGCCCGGACCATTACTCTGATCTGCTAGACATTATTCCTTCTGCAATTTCTTCTCGTATGAATGAGATCCTTGAGGCCAAAGTCACCAAAGACGAAGTCAAAAAGGCCCTCTTTGATATGGATCCAGACAAGGCCCCTGGGTCGGATGGCTTTTCTGCCAGGTTTCTTCAAGTTTGTTGGTCGATTGTTGAAAAGGATCTGCTCAAAATGGTTCAGAAGTCTCAAAATACTCAGAAAATAGGAGGCAGCACAAACTCCGCTTTCTTAGCCCTCATACCAAAGGAAAAAGGCGCCAACAACTTCAGCAGATTCCGCCCGATTTCCTTATGCAATACTGGGTACAAGTTAATCACTAAAGTAATTGCAAATAGACTGAAGCTCATTCTTCCCAAAATAATTCTGGAGAATCAAGGAGGCTTCGTCCAAGGCAGGCAGATCGTGGAAAACTTCACCCTCGTTCAAGAGGCAATTCACTCAAGTCTTCTTCGAAAAGAACAAGGTATGGTGACCAAACTTGATTTAGCAAATGATTTTGATCGAGTAAATCATAACTTCCTCTTCAAAGTCATGAGCAAGTTTGGTTTTGGAGCAAATTTCATCAAATGGATCCGGGCATGCATCTCGGAGCCATGGATCGCTCCTCTTGTAAATGGAAGAGCCACTGAATTCTTCAAAGCTTCAAGAGGGCTAAGGCAGGGGTGTCCTCTTTCCCCTCTGCTTTTTGTCATCCAAGCCTTTGTCCTCAGCTTCCTGTTAGACAAAAAGATGCAAGATCAATATATCAACGGACTGTGTATTGCAAGAGGGGTCAAAAATATAAACCACGCCCTATTTGCGGATGACACTTTGTTTTTAGGAGCTGCCTCTCTTTCCTCTGCCTCTAAATTTAAAGCAGTTTTGGATGATTTCAGTGAAGCCTCAGGCAGCGTTGTTAATAAGAAAAAATGTCATATCTTCAGCTGGAACACTTCGCCCATATTGCTCTCTGCTATTTCTAGATGTTTGGGGTTTGCAGCCTCCTCCACTTGGACCTCCTTCAAATATTTGGGCCTTCCAGTTTTTCATAAGAAATCTACAAGCAAAGACTGGCTCCCTCAGCTTGAAAAATTCAAGTCTAGGATCCAAGCCTGGGGCTTCTCCTGGCTCAACTCTGCTGGAAAATCTGTCCTTATTAAATCTGTGCTCTCCAGCCTTCCTCTATTTCAATTTGTTGTGCTTCTCGCTCCGGCAAGCATATTAAAAAAAATGGAAGAGTTCATGCGGAGGTTTTTTTGGAAGGGAGGCAAACAGAATGAAAACAAGATTCCCCTTATCAGTTGGGAAACCATCTCCAAGCCATTGTGGGAGGGTGGTTTGAATTTCAAAAACCTCTGTCAGAAAAACGTGGCTATGGCAGCTAAGATTATTTGGAGGATCATTGCGCCCAAGCCTGGCTGGGCCCAATTGGATCTCTGGAAAAAGTACTTCAGAGGCCCTCGTTCTACCTGTTTAGACAATGTAATCCATTTGCCTAATTCGTCTTTTATCAAACTGTATGTTAAAGTTGCTCCCTTAATCAAGGCGCACTCCTATTGGATACCAGGAAACGACAAAAAGATCAATATCTGGGCTGATAAAATTATGAATAAGGACCCAATTGAAGACAGAGCCTCCATTAGAGCGTTGCGATGCTGGATGGATAGAGAGGGGTTGTGTTCGTTGTGGGATATTTCTCTTTGGAACGATTCTGTCTGGGCAGGTTGGAAACGAATTGAGGTGCCAGCTCATCTGGCCCACGAATGGTCCACGCTGCTTGACCTCCTTCATGGCTTGGCGCCCACGCACATGAGGAAAAGAGATATGAAAGGCTGGGGGCCGAATGCCAAAGGTTACGCTGTCTCCATGGGATATGACAAGCTGAAAGAGAGGCCATACGTCCCCCTTGACCCTGCACCTTGGCAGGGGGTCTGGCGTTTTCCTTCATGGCCCAAAGTCGAATTTTTTGCTTGGCTTCTCTGCCATGGCAAGATCCTAACGTATGACATCCTACAGAGAAAAGGGTTCTATGGACCCTCCATCTGCTTGTTGTGCAACGAAAATGTAGAGACAACAGTCCATTTAATCCTTGAATGCAATTTCTCTAAGTAGATCTGGTTCTCCTTTATCCACAGTTTGGATCCCAACTTTTTGCTTCCTTGTTCCACTGCTGACCTCTTTTCTAATTGGGCAATCAGATATCCTGGTCCCCCTCCTAAAAACCAGATGATCAAATCTGCATGGGCTGTCCTTCCAAAGGTTATTTTTTGGCAGATCTGGCTAGAACGAAACAGAAGAATCTTCAGAAATATTAAACAGGATCACAAGGTCTTAGAAATCAAGATTAAATGTCAGTTAAAGGAGTGCTTGATTGATATAAAAGATGATTCCAATCTTAGCCAACAGGACATTGCTTGGGGTTCATCCCTTGACTTGCAATTTCAATCAGCAGTTAGAAACGTTCCTCCTCCCAAATACTGGCAAATAAGGAAATCTGAAAATGACTTTCAAGACTGGCTCAAATCGCACTCAAGGCACTCTCTCTTTTTTGATGGGGCAGCAAAAGGCAATCCGGGAAAAGCTGGTGCAGGAGGTGTTGTTGCAAGTCCAATTGGGGAAAAAATTCATTCCTTTGCTTGGGGGCTTGGATTTTCATCCAGCATTCAAGCTGAGGCTTTGGCCCTCTTTCAAGGCCTCAAGACCCTCAAAGATTTAAATATAATTGAAGCTAATGTTATAGGTTATTCCCAGATCATTATAAACACAATGGTTTCCAACTCCCTAGCCTTGGATCTCAAACTAGCAAGGCTTATATCCAGAATTAAGGGTTTGGAAAATGCTTTTCAGAAGTTGAATTACTACCATGTGCTGAGAACTCATAACAAAGAGGCGGACATTGAAGCCAACAAAGCTACCCTCCTCTCTGTCGGGATCAAGATGAAAGATGAAGAAGAATCATGGGAACCCATTCCATAAGTTGTTTGTTGTCATGTTTTACTGCTTGCTCTTAAATAAATTTGTTTGTATCTTCAAGTTGGGGAAAATCTCTAAAAGCGAATTGTTAGATTTCTTATCATGGAAGAAGTCTGCAAGCTTTGGCTGCATCCTCATTCTTAGCAGTGAGATGCATTAGGATTTAGGCATCCTCAATGTAATCAGATTTCCGGCATTCAAGCCAAGATGAATATTAATACTCCATAACCGTTTCTGTCACAAAAAAAATATTCAATCCCTTGCAACCTCCAGTTGTAGATGTAAAACATACCCCCCTTGCAGACAAAGACTTTAAAATTAGTGACCCTGTCACTGATTTTAACCTCCTTGAGCTCCACTGTTGGAGCCATGATAAGTCAATTGACCAAGCAGATGATGTTTTCCTTTGGGAGGCAAATCTGCCCAAGTATGTTGTCCCAAAAACCTTCCAGTGTCCAGAGGTTATCAAACTCTGTCAAACCAGTTATTTGCCTGATCAAAGAGCCTTAGTGACCCCTATTAAAGAGATTTTGTTCACTATCACAGCTGAATAAATAAACCAAATACTGCATATTCAAACTAGGCCTAATGAAACCCCACTGTCTATTGAGACCCTCACACAATTGTATCTCAATCTGGACTTCCCCAAGAGGTTCCAGATATTCCAAACATTCATTCCCTCATTAGTAGAAACTCCTAAGACTAACCCTCCTTATCCAGCAGCTATATTCTCTGACAGAACCAGGTATATTTTCACAATGTTGTCTTGTATTTTGGGTTATTTCACTGATGAGCATGTTGATGGTTCAGTCTTAGGTTTCCTTTCTATTTTCTCCCCTGGTCAGCCTCCTGCTTCTATATTCAACTTTGCGCAGTAACTCTCTGATACAATTCATGAGAAACTTGTTAAAATGCCTGAAGAAGGTGTCTTCAAATATTCATCAGTGTTGTTTCACATGTTCCTATACTTTCAATCTGAAATATTTACAATTAACCTTCAAAAACTAGATGCTGAAGGTAATCCCGAGTCAGTAATCTTTTGGACTTCATTAACCAGGAAAGATCCAACATATTTCACATACACAGACTTCATTGAATCATTCATCTATCCAATTGTCAACATGTTGAACAACATCATTCAACCAAGAGTCAGTGATGAGATTAAAAAGGTCTTGCAGTTATCAGAACACAGTAAGATAGGATATTGGTATCTTTACCAAAACCACACTGATATTAGAGTTTATGGTTGTCAGCTAACCCCATATAAACTTCGAAAATACCTCCCAATGAGGTTATTTGCACTTGAGTATATCAAACAGGTTCTTAACTCTGATGAAGTTAACTTTCTATCAGCCAAGAAGAAAACACAATTTAAGATAAAAAACCAGGTTGGTCCCTTCATTTGTAATAACATGACTGCTAGTCAACAGGCAGAAAAGTGTCTTCATGAATTCAGGTTCAGTGAAAGCTTTAAATGGAATTATGATCCTTTAGGAGTTATAAGCAAGTTTATAATTAAATTTAAGTTAACTCCTTTTGTCCATGAGTCCAAGCTAGATATAGAGAAGTACTACAATCAATCTGAATGGTTGGATAATACTTTGAAAGAGTTGGAGAAACCAGCAGAGACCAGTATTATTCTGCAAACTCCAGTCCTACAACATAGGAACGCAAAGAGAGTCAGAGAAGAAGGATCATATTCAGCTCATACGACCACTGAAACAAAATTCAAATTTATGTACAAGAAGAAGCCCAAGCCAAATCTTGTAAATGAGAAAGTTGAGACAATTGAAATCCTTGATACAGACCCAATGATAAAAGACAATTCACCACCTGTAGTTTTTGAAGAAACTCACCAACCTTAAAAATCTAACACTCAGATCATTCAAAAGCAGCATAGTGTTGAAGTTTCTTCTTCAAGTAAACCAACAGATAAAGAACATGATATCATGTAGAAGTACAAGGAAATCAAGATCAGGAATGAAGCATTAAAAGAAGACACCTAGTGACCAAAACAAGTTGCTTTCAATATTTTACTACAAGACCAGAAATATGCAGATGACTTTCTTACAACCCACAGTGAAGCATCCTAAGTCATCAGTAGATTATAAGAAGACATCATATGAAGTTCAAGCCAAGGATCTTCATCCTATAGACCAGATAGAATTTCACAAGCAAGATGGTGAAATGTTGTATTCTACCATGACCAATAAATCCATGAGTGTTCATAAGGTGCAAAACACTCTAGAAAACATCAGATGTCAACTAAAGCTAGAAAAGGCTTCCTCACAAGCTAAAGACAACAGGATCAAATCTCTAGAAGAACTGGTCATAGAAGTGGGATATGATCCCAAGAACATTAAAGTTGCATAAGAACTCGTCAAGAAAAAGAATGCAGACATTGTTGCATTAAAGAAAAAACTCAAATTTCCTCCTACTGAACATCCACAGTCCAAATAAGTATTATAGGATGAAAGCCAAAAATATGAGATGATGAAACTCATTCTTCGGTTAACTGCCCAATTGAAAGAAATGGAAAATGAAATGGATAAGTTAATGCAGGAGAAAAAGGCCAGCTTGGAAACAATCCCTGTCACTGTTATTCCTACAGTCACTACAACAGTTCCCTCTACTTTAGTAGATTCATTAGCCCCATTAGTTCTAGTAGCTACAACACTTCCCATTTCATCGACAACTACTTCAGCAACAGAATCATCTATAGTAGCAATACAACCAAGTGATGAAGCAAGTAAACTAGTTAAAGAAATGAAATAAATGTCCATACATACTAATGAAATAAAAATACTTAAAGAACAGTTAAAAATTACGGAGGATGAGAAGAAACTAGTTCAAATCATGCATAAGAATGAAGTGCAGAAGACAAATATATTGACAGAGAAAGTGCAGAAGTTAGAGAAAGAACTGACATTGAAAGAACCTCTTTCCCAAGCCAAGCAGCAGCTATGGGCCAATATCATTGACTCTGTTAATGATATTTGGCCATCAATTCAATTTATTTCTGAGCAAAAGGATCTAATCAAAGTAGCAAATGAATCCATTCAGAAAATCAAGGAAGAACTTGGTAAGAAGCCAGAGAAATCCAATGAAATCATTAAGTTTATTAGTTCCAAAAACAAACAAGAATTAGAGGAAATTGGAATTAGTGACGGGACATAAACAATTCTTGAAGTTAGAAAGGTAATTTCTTGAAGGAACTTAATGGTACAACTAGGAGAAAAATGTCAAAAAATGGAGCTTGCCATAACCAGATTCATGGTTAAATTTAATATATTGAGGCAGAAAGGTATGTCTAATCCGCTAGTTATTAATAACGGGTTGATGAAACATGAGGATTATGATAAGAAAATCATAGAAGTGGCAAAGGAACAAGCCAATAGTTCAGCCATGAAGGGAATTCCAACAGGAAAGGTGCTTTATCAGAGTTTTGAGAGCCTTTTTTACCTACAACATGAGGTAAAACATATATTCAATAACAAGCCCACTTTTGCAAATTATACAGAGGCTGATGAGATATTCAGAAGAATGGTAAAGATTAAATTTCCAGATGCAGAGGATTGGGAGAAGTTGACTGATTTTCCTTGAAAGTGGAAGGTAAAACCGCAAGCGAACAGTCAAAGTAAAGATATAGCAGGCAGTTTAAAGTTAAAAACAACAATCAAAGATCAAAGTAAAAACAGAGACAGTTTAAAGACTATTAGTTAAAGTTAAAGAGTATCATATGAGAGGCATAAATTTAACGTCAAAACAGAAATCACAAAGCAGAGTGAAAGACAACCAGCGTTGAGAAAACAACAAAGAGAGAAACAAGCAAAATATCAACCAGCAAACAATAAATCCAAATAAAAGAGGGTCAACTTGCACTAGTTAGATAGTTGTCTCTATCTTCTTGCATGAAGATACTTATTTTTCCTTCAATAATTCCTAAGTCAGTTTAGGATATTTTGTAATAGTTTTTGTATAAATACTTCACAATTTGAAGTATTGTGTGTGGATTGTGGATTGTTAAACATTTCTATAGATGTATTGATCTGAAACCTAAGGGTTCAATGTACCATTTTCAAGTCAGCAGACTGGATTGAGCAATAGAGGCATTATATTATAGGATTCATGTGTTGGGCCAACTTCAGTGAAGTTCTTTCAAATTGTTCTTTGTTATTCTCTTAATTTTTTCACATACTTGCATGTTTTCTAAATCTAAATGTATAACAAGAATATTATTTTATAACTTGTTTAAAAACACTCTGCCTTGAACTGTTATTTCATTTTCATGTTTTCTACTGATATCCAGATTAATTCTTAATTGCTCCCTAATTTCGATTGACCTTTGTCATTTCCCTCATTATCTGGATCTGACAACCCCTAATTTCTCTCCCATCCCGATTGAAACCATTTCATCATCCAGCCTAAAGATCTAAATCAGCTCAACTATCTTGCCCTGTGAACACTTCCTTTAGACCTTGATCCTTCTTCTGTTGCTTGTTACATTGAATCCATTTGCCAAATGGTAAGTAGACCTGCATCTATCCATCTGAATTAGTGATTCCACCACCAAACCAAATCAAAACCAAAACCAATCAATCTCACATAACTAGCCTAAAATCAACTAAACACAACAAAGTTAAGTCATAAAGAGAGAGCCCTCTCTGAGCATTAGGAAGGCTAGATCCTAAGCTTAAAGTAGGTTTGTGGTTACCTCTAATATTATTTAAAACAAAAAGACTAACAACCCTAAGAATTATTGGAGTGATAACATACTAGCGACCATACTGGGGAAAATCAGTGCTTAGTGTTTAAAATAAACATTAAAATAAATATTTTTACGCATATTTTCACCATAAGGTTTTTTTAAGGGTTGTTAGGAAACTTTTCATTAATAAATTAAAATTATGGCTTCCATAAGAACCTATTATACCAGGTCTCATCCCGATCCACATCCTGCTATAATAGTAGATGATCCTGACAGAATTTTAAAGAAAAACAAAAAAGTAGAAATTATAGGTAATAAAAGTCCATTAATCAAAGTTAATTCACTCCCTAAACAATTATCAAGTTTACAAGACATTGAATTTGACTTAGCTTTTGAGCAATCTTGGTTTAGAACTAAATCAGAAAGTTCCATCTATGATAGTGTAATAGATCCTGATTTCATTTCATTTATTGAAACTAAGAAAGAGACTGTTTCACTTAATTCAGATCAACAAGCTTTAGAACCTTTTGATAAACTTGTTGCTTTGGCTGCAACTTCTATTAAGGAAATTGATGATGCCTATCTTCAACATTCTATTGAGTTAACTGCTTTATCTGCTTATACTGTTAAGCCTTCGACCATTCATTAAGAATCTGTAAATTCATCTTTATTTAATACCACCTCATCTATTATTTCCACTACACTTCATTCCACAGATTCATTCATCCCCAAGCTTCCTCTTCAACCTAGAGTTTTATTTCCATCTCCAAATAGTTCAATTTCATCCCCTAGCATTTCTGCTACATTTTCTAGTACTTCATTCTCATTTCCAAGCACATCTTCTAGCATCCCAACTACATCTTCTAGTGTTCCAACTTCATCTACAATTACTTCAAGCTCATCACCAATTACTTCCACTTTACCTCCTAGCCAAGCAAGAATCTTAGCCATGGCAGCCAAATATGCTCCTTTGGTCCTCCCAGCGCAATTACATGTTATGCCCCAAGATTACCAAAGTAAAATATTTCAATTTGATGGCACTGACCAATACACTGCACAACAACATGTTAACAAAATGACTGATTACTTTGAATTGCATGAAGTTGATGAATCTAATGTTCAAATGAGACTGTTTGCCCAAACTTTAGTTGGTAATGTAAATAAATAGTTTAAAGCTTTACCTACCAATCATATTGTTGATTTAGAACATTTCCATAGATTTTTTATCCATAGATGGGAGAAAAAGAAGAATCCTTTACAAATATTGTCTGAATATGAAAACATAAAAAGAGCACCTAATGAACCAGTTCAAGATTATTGTGCTAGGTTCAATAGTATTTACAATGATATTCTAGAAAATATCAAACCCCCACCAGATCTAGCTTTAATCAAATTCCCTAATGGTTTTGATACTAATATGTCATACCAACTGAGGGAAAGAAACCCTGAGACATTAGAGCATATGCAAAGTAATTTTGTTAGTGTAGAAGCAAATTTGTTAGCTAGAAGAGCTAGATTCAAAAATGAAAGAAGAGTAACAATAAAGGATGAACCCTCCACCTAAGACAGTAAGATAGATAGCTTAGAAAAATCCATGGAAAGAATGATGGATAAATTAGAAAATATGGAAAGGAAACCACAGTGGGATAATCAACAACAAGGTCCTCAAATAAAATAAGAAATCCAAACTTTAGAAAGAATCCCAACACTAGTAAAACTAGAGAATCAGCACCTGATCAAACAATAAGACCACCTTTCCAAGAGAACCATGTTGAAAGTTCTCACCAAAATGAAGAAGATGAAGACACTCATATTAACTTAATGGGCATTAATGATGATAATACTATTTTTCTTACACAAAAATAACATGAATTATACATGCTTCAGCAACTACAGTTAGAATCTGGAGAGTCTTTTGATTATAAGCAAGGTTATGAATAGGCCATTAATTAATTTCACAAACAATATAACCTTAGGAGAAATAAAAATGTAGAAGCACCTACTAAGAAAATTGCCCAAACTCAAACCAAGAAAATAGTAGAAGCTCTTGCAACCAAAGTACTACAAATTCTCCCTAGGGAAACTCAGCAAAACTCTAGTTCAAATCAGAAAATTTCTAGTCCTAAAATTGCACCCAGTCCTAAATTGTAGATATTACAGATACTGTTGTTCAAACATCAGTTGATCCTCAAAAACGTGTTGTTTTTAAGACAACAATTCCTGCTAAAACATCTACTACTGATCAAAAATCAGTTGATCCTCAAACATATGTTGTTGTTGTTAGCCACCTATAATATTTGATTATACCAAAAGGTGGCTAAGACTTTTTGAGCCTCCAAGGAACAAATTTTATTGCTAAAAATTGTTGGCTCTTGAAGACTCCTTGAAGGCCTCATGCCTTTGTCCAAAAAATCTTCATTACTATTTCCACTTTATACTCAGAAAATTATGCTGATTCCAAGTGAAAGACTGCTGAAAGACCTTCATTTTCCCCCTTCTCAAACCTTCATTTGCTCCCCTTTTTCTCCATAGAAACTCCCTTGTTTTCATAAATCCTCTTCTTCCATTTATGGAAATCACTTTCCCATAGTTAAAAACCCATTTTTTAACTATCCCGAAACCCCCAAATCCATTTAAAACCTTGAAATTTTTCATAAAAAACAAGTTTTATTACCATGGACCTAAGCCCCTTGGGCTAAGTCCTAACCACTTCCCCCCACATGCCCATGCGTCAAAACCAAACGCCAAAGCCTTTCGGCGCTAATCGCATCGCATAGATCCAAAGTGCACAAGTCTTTTGCCATCATTCAAAAGTTCCGATGCGATAGCCTTTTTGTGTTTAAAATCCCAAATCGCATCGCAAAAACTCAGCGCGCCGTTTGTTTTGATGTCCTCCGAAGTTCTGATTGCGATTAAACCCTATCCTCCAATCACATCATTATTTTATACATATCCTGTGGGCTCACCTTGGCGCTTAAAACCTTATAATATTTCTTCCCCGATCACCCTTTTCCTTTGTAAAGTCGGAAAACCCACTTTTCCAAAGTTATTAACCAAAAACCAAAGTCACGTGTTTTAATATGAAAAATGGGTAGATTAAAAAGACTCGATCACGCAATCGCGATCGGAGAATTCACAATGGGTTGATCGAAAAGACCAGGCCCGCGGTTCCGATTGCAATTGGCCTTTGATGTACTAAGCCCCGGGCCCTTTGCATTCCATATATCCGAAGGCCCCGCAGGCAAGCACCTATCCTTTATATATTTTTTATTTTCGCCCCGATCCATTAAACCTTTGTTTATATTAAAAACTTTGGGTTTTGGTATATTATAAGGGTTTCCGCTGGTTCGTTCTAAAAATTAATCTCCACCATTGATCGTAAGCCGATCAAACGGCCAGCGCCCAATCGCATCGGGGTTTTCCATCGCATACACTTTTTTGCTCCCGCCGATCGGCCTCGATTCATTCTCCACCATTGATCTGACCCTCAGATCAACGGTCCGCACTACATCGCATCGCAACTTTTCATCGGGTGCGTTTATTTGTTCGCCCCGATTGCCGATCCCCGATTGGTTATCCGCCGTTGATCTCCTCTCCGCCTTCCGTGATCCAATGGTCCTCATTAACTCCGATCACAAGTCTTGCCCCCGCTTCAAAAACCCTCTGATTCACTCTCCGTCATCGATCTGATCTGCAGATCGACGACTAGTGCTAAATCGCATCGGAGTTTTCCATCGCATGCATTTATTCTTTCCCCCGATTGTTGTTCCTCCGATTCGCTCCCCGCCGTTGATCTGATCCTCGGATCTAACGGCCATCGCTTAATCGCCTCCGCCCTCCCGATCGCGCAATCACATCGAAGTTTCTCATCGCACCCTTTTCCTCCTCCTGCCGATTGCGATTCCCCGATTAGATCTGGACCGTCCACGTGTCCAAATCCAACGGCTGTGATTTTTTCCCCGCCTTCTAAGTAGTTTAACCCAAAAAACGCAGGATTTCTTAATCGTTTTTTTGTTTTGCAGGTGTTTTAATGGTTTTCCATTGTTTAACGAAGAAGGGCCGAAGGTCGGGAAAGACGTTTTCCACACCTTTGAACTATTAAAGGGAACCATTCCGCCGGGCTCTATTTTCATTGTTCGTCGATGCTCTATGGGGCATTGATGCCTTTAAAAGCCCTGCGCGGCTCTGCACATTGACAAGACACCGCATTTTAAACGCAATTTAAAAGAGTATCAGTTTTGAAGACACAGCACAGAAAAACAGAAGATTGCAGACATATATGGGAATTACGGCTAAGTATGCTTATCAAAAGCCTAATTCCCAGAGTTAAAACATAGTCAGGAGAAATTATAAGTGTTTGACAGGCAGAAAAGACCGCCACCGCTGCATTCTGAGGCGAATTGATTCCTCAACTACCACAGAGCCACCTGTTGCCTCAAACCTTTCAAATAGAGGCCGAAGTTATTGCTTAAAGAAATATCTGCCTCCAGCGCTGCCAAGAAGTTAATTCTGCCACAGGAAACTAATGCAACAAATATCTGCAGAATTACTCCACATTATGCAGAGCCTCAAATTCAACAAAGCTCCCATCGAGCTTTGATATTAATTGTAAAACAGTTAATACAGAGAAACACCTGTAAACTTCTTCATCGAGCCCCTCAAAAGGCCAAGAAGTCCTGAATCTGTATTAATTACCTTAAGAGATCTTTTATCAGATCTCACCTCCTCATCCTTCTATAAATACTTCTGTAGAAGATGAGAAGTTGTTGTTTGATCACAAGTTGTAATACTGAAACCCTCTGAAATAAATACATAGTCCGTAGAAGTTGAAGAAGAAACTGAAGTCTTTGAAATCTTGATGATGTTGTTGCATGCTTGTTCCTGAGAAGGCTCTATCATTGGATCCATGAGCTTGGCTGTTGGTGAAGTATTCTGAACTGTTTTATGTTTTTTCCCCTGTTTTCATTATGTTCCATGATTTCTTACTACAGTAGGCTAAAAGTTTTAGGCTAAGAAATGACTCTTGGAAGCACCTTAGACCTGTTCACCCTTCACTGTTTAATGTTTTCCGCTACTGAAGTAGTTTAGAGGCTTTAATCTTTCTCTATAGTCTTCATGCTTGTTTATTTCCTTAATAGTTTGAACAGTTGGTTTCAGCATGATTTATGGTTCTCCCTGCTTGTCTGCTGCCACTTAAAAACTGTTATTGAAGTCTCCATTTGAAGTTATTTTCTTACAGTGAATCAGAGAGGTCTGTTTTGATCTCGCCCTTTGTTCTCACTTAAACAGTTGGCTTAAAGGTCGTTATAATTATGATCATAGATTTTTTTAGGTGTTCCCTCTTCTATGACTGTGATTATCAGTAAATCTTATATGTTTTCTAAATTCCTTCTTTGAGGAAATAGGGTGTTCCTCGAATCTTAGATTTTACTTTGAAAGTTGTTTTGAAATTATTGTTTGCTTAAAGGTGTGATTTGTAGAATTTATGGTTAGCCCTGTCTATCAAAGAACCCTTTATTGTTTCAAATTATGCTTTCAAATACCCTTTGTTGAGAATTCAATTTCTCTTCCCAAATCATTAATGTTCATCCCATTCCAAAAACAAAAGGATCCTGTGGCCAAGTTAGATTTTCCCTTTGATATCCCATATCCTTTGATAAGTGTGTTATGACCTTTTTTGACTCCATTTGCCCAATGAAACAGTTATTTTGCTGTCCTATATATCTTTCCTAGGCCCTTCATGTTCTGTTGTATCATTCCAACCAAACAATCAAACAAATAAACACCTGCACTTAATAACTAGTCTAAAATCAATACTCAAAGCACACAAGATAAACTTTTGCAAACAAACATTTGAGAGATCCCTCTCTGAGAACAGGAGGACTAGATCCTGTAACTCTAAAGATTGGTTCTGATGTTGCCTTGTCTTTTGATTTTCCAAACTATCAAAACACGGGACACCAACATAATGGCGATCACGGTGGGACTCTGAGTAAAATCTGTAAAACAAAACACTCACTGTCTAAGTATAACATAAGTAACCTTTTTCAAGCACTACCAAACAATGGTAATCATGATAGGATCTTTTGAATAAGTGAAAAACTAAGTAACCCTTAGGATTCTCGTTAAACCTTATCAAACCTTGAAGGAACCAGTTACCAAGCCATAAGAGCAACTCTGTTTGTTTGAACAGCTTAGCTAAGTGCGAAATCAGACTTAGAAAACTCTCTTAACCTATAAGACCAAAATAACTCAGAAAAACCCAAAAAACATTTCAATTTGGCTTCATAATAAACCTGGTGGTGGACCATAAAACCTTTTACCTCCAAAAGAGCTAAAAATTTCCACCTGGCGACTCCACAATCCTAAAAACAGACCTTAAGACTCCACTGGGAAGATCCCAAGTCTTTATAAACATCATACAAATTCGGTTAGGAGACTTTAATATTAAGGTTTCCTTCTTCTAAAAAGATCAGTTAGCCTCTTAAAGATTGTCATATTTGGTTAAACTTTTCTTTTAAACCAGGTATGAAAAACATAGCATAGTGGCTCCTAGAAAGATTCATACTAGAGCCCACACTGACCCAAACCCACCGGAAGTAGTTGACAACCCTGAAAGTATACTTAGGGAGTCCCCTAAGATTAAATTTTCAACTGTTTTCAGACCACCCTTGAGAGCAAATTCAGTCCCTGAAAATCTTGCAGCTCTACACCAATCACAAGTTGACTTAAGGAATCCTTTTAGAACTAGGTCGCTTGATGATATAATTCAGATAGACTCTGAGTCTTCACTTTCATCCCCAGAACAAAGTGAACAACCTGGTAGTAGAGAAACCACACCACCTGATTTACATTTCCTTCTAAATTTAGGTGTCTCTCATCCAAGGTCAGCTCAACAATCTATCCCCGGTACATCCACATCTGTCCATCCAACATCCACTGTCCAAACCACTCCACTTCAACCCACTCCCCCTCTTGTGAATCCACCCCCACCACATATCATGGCAGCATGGTATGCTACCTTAGTCCTTCCTATGCCACTAGTCAATCTTCCACAGGACTATCAGTCCAAAAGTCCATTGTATGATGCTAACAATGCTACAACTGCATCACAACATGTAGATAAAATGAATGACTACTTTGACAGAAATGAAATTGATGATGATTCTGTCAAGATTAGGTTATTTTCTCAGAGCTTAGGGGGAGAAGTAAGAAAATGGTTTAAAGGTTTAGCCCCTAATAGCATTAATGATCTCCAAGGATTTCATCAAACATTCTTAAACAAATGGGAAGTGAAGAAGAATCCTCTCCAAGTCCTTTCCGATTACGAAAATCTCCATAGAAACCCTAGGGAAAGTGTGCAAGCTTATTGCACTAGATTTAATAGTGTGTATAATTCCCTTTCCCCAAAACTAAAACCTCCACAGGGCTCAGCTTTAAACAAGTTTTCTGAAAGGTTTGACTTTGACATGACCTATTCGCTAAGAGAGAGAGATTTTACAACTCTTGAAGATATGCAAAGGGGTGCTCTTTCTGTCGAAGTCAACTTAATGGAGAAGAGAGCAAGAATGAAAACTGAGAAGAGAGTGTCTTTTAGAGAAGAGTCCACTCCTTCTACTTCAAGCTCAAAAATGGAGAGGATGTTGGAAGAAATGATGAAGGAGATGAGCATAATTAAGAAAGCACAAGCAAAAAAAAATAAAACTCCTCCTCGAAATAGAAATCAGAATTATAGAAAAGAAAACAATCAAGACAAACAGAACGAGAATGACCAACAGATTAGACCTCCCTTCCAACAAAACTATGTGGATCAATATGAGGAAGATAGGGAGTTGGAAAGGATGGAAGAAGATCGTGTAAACTTGATTGGATCAGACAGTGAAGATGATGTTTTCCTCACTGAGGAAGAACAAGGTTTCTTCTCTTATGATCAAAATACAAACACCAATCAAGATTCTGATGACTATAGATTGGGTTTTGAAAATGCAATCATGGAGGTACATAAACAGTATGACCTTAGGAGCTAGGGAAGTATATATAATTCGAAATATAAGAACACTAGCACTGCTGTCAAGAAAAACGCAGAAAACCAGCCCAAGAGGACAACAGAAAAAACCAACATTTCGGCCAAAAAACCAGACTTAAACAAAGACAAAGGTGTCCAACCAAATGTTGAACAGAGTACCCCTAGCACTT
Source organism: Pinus albicaulis (assembly GCA_034641835.2). NCBI lineage: Eukaryota > Viridiplantae > Streptophyta > Pinopsida > Pinales > Pinaceae > Pinus > Pinus albicaulis. The sequence continues at coordinate 29,218,380 of CM076573.1, forward strand.
CAGCTAGTGGTACTAATAAAACTATCCCAATTACCATTCCAAACAATATTCAGCAAATCAAAGTTGCTGAAAAGAATTCAATTGAAAAAACAGATGTAAATACAAACAAGTCAATTATTCCTTTTAGCCTTGAGGGAGAAATTGCCAAAATAAAAATCACCATCCCCCTAGCTGAACTAGTAACCTAAGAGGTGTAAAAAAACCAAGTTTTGAAAGCTTTGATCTTAGGAAGTGATACAGACACTTTAAACTTGACAGATGACAAACTTGAGTTGTTGTTTGGTCCAGAAGTTGAAGGAAAATATCAAGAAGGGGTTGTCCCTCCCTTCTATGTTAGCTTGAACATACATGAGAAAATATTACACAATGCCATGTTAGATTCGGGAGCTTCGCACAATCTGATGCCCAAGGTGGTAATGGAGAGCTTAGGCTTAGAGATTACTAAACCATACAAAGATTTGTATTCTTTCGACTCAAGCCGAGTCAAATGTTTGGGTTTAATCAAATATTTGTGTGTTACTTTAGCTCAAATTCCTGCTAAGAGTCTAGTTATGGATATAGTTGTAGCTGACATTCCCCCTAAGTATGGCATGCTCTTATCAAGATCTTGGGGAGCCAAACTTCAGGGAAGCCTTCAAATGGACATGTCTTATGCCACCATCCCTGTTTTTAACCAAAACAGGAGGCTATACAGGGAGTCTCACATGAAGTACATGGTGAGCAACATAGACAAACCAAACAACTCTCCAATCTACTCCATTCAGTCAAGTTTAGATTCTTTTATCTTATGTAACGAAGATGAAATTACTCAACAAGATAAAGAGAACATAGACCCAATCAGTTCACCAGAACAATCCAATCTTCCCCTCAATAAAATTCGAAACACTACTAATCAACAGCAACAAGAAAATGAAAATAGGAATGACACACTTTGGACGATAAACTTTGACGGATCTTGTAATAAGCCAAGTGCAAGGGCAGGTGTGTGGATTCAAAATAAAAATCAGAGTTTTTCATATAAATTGGATTTCCCATGCACTAATAATATCGTCGAGTATGAAGCACTTCTCCTAGGCTTACAATTACTTAAACAGCTACAAGCCCAGAAGATATCAATCTTAGGAGATTCTGAACTTATCATAAAACAAATCAAAGGAGAATACTCAGCCAGAAATCCGAGGCTTAGGGAATATCGGAACACTGCCCTCGATTTATTGAAAACCTTTGAAAAATACGAACTTATTTTCATTCCTAGAGCGTTTAATCATTTGGAAAATGAACTCGCTTTCAATGCCAGTAACTGTCAAAAACCTAAAATAAATGAACAGCTTACCGTAAAAGTAAAACACAGGCCTGCTGTACCTGATAACGAAGATCACTAGCAGGTTTTTGACTCTAACAAACACATAGATGATTTCTTGAAATCAGAAAATGATTTTAGTATACCAATATCAGAAACTAGCCATAAGGAAAACTGTTTATATATCGAAGAAATCCCAGAAGCTGAAATAACACACCCTGCTAATATAAATCATTACGAGAGTCCGTTTGAAGCAGAGTTAATTGACGACGTGGACCAAAAATACCTGGAAGTTCTAGAATGTAAGAACGGTTCAATTCCAAGAGGTCTCTCACCTTTAGAACACCTTTTCGACTTTAATGATGTAGCCAAAGAACCAAAAATGGAGCCTGTAGACACAAACGTAGAAGAACACAACATAGGTTCCCTAACAAAACCCAAAATGATTAAATTGTCCAGCACTATTTCAACTCATATGAAATCTCGATACATTGACCTGTTTAAGGAGTTTAAAGATGTTTTTGCCTGGGCATATGCAGATCTGAGATCTTATGATACCAGCATCATTCAACACAAGATTCCCCTGAAGGAAAATCAAAAGCCCTTCAAACAAAAACTAAGGAGAATAAACCCACTTTTATTACCATTAGTTAAAGTTGAAATTGAAAAGATGCATGATGCTGGCATTATAGTACCTGTTAGGTTTTCAGAATGGGTATCAAACTTAGTTTCTGTTAGGAAAAAGACAGGGGAAATCAGGCTCTGTATTGACTTCAGAAACTTAAACAAAGCATCCCTAAAATACAACTACCCTTTGCCTAAGATGGACCATATACTTCAGAAGGTAGTTGGGTCTAAAAGGATATCACTCTTAGATGGGTTCTCAGGTTACAACCAGGTGTTAGTGCTCCCAAGTGATCAAATCAAAACTGCTTTTACCACACCTTGGGGCACCTTTATGTATGTCAAAATTCCTTTCGGGTTAATGAATGCAGGGACCACTTTTCAAAGGGCCATGGACATAGCCTTTTCTGAAGATATTGGCTATTTCATAATTATTTACCTTGACGACATAACCGTTTTTTCAAAAACTGATGAAGAACAGCTGATTCACTTAAGAAACATTTTTGAGAAATGTAGGAAATTTGGCTTGTCCTTGAATCCCAAGAAAACACTCTTTGGTCTCTAAGAAGGTAAACTTCTTGGCCGCAAAATTTCGGAAGAGGGAATCAAAATAGACCCTACAAGGATAGATGGCATATTGCAGATCAGTCATCCAAGAAGCCTCAAAGAATTACAATCTTTCATTGGAAAGATTAATTTTCTGAGATTCATCCCCAACCTTGCCTAGCTATTAAAAAACATTACAAACATGCTTAAAAAAGATGTGGGTGTAAAATGGACTTTACCCGCTAAACAATCATTCGAATTGGTCAAACAAGATCTTACCCAAACACCAGTCCTGATTAGTCCGGAATTTACCAAAGATTTTTACATCTTTTCCTTTGCATCTGAACATACAATAGCTGTAGTTTTACTTCAAAAGAATGATTTGGGGCAAGAACAACCAATATATTTCTTTAGTAGGGCCTTAAGAGATGCTCCTCTCAAATACAACATCATGGAGAAGCAAGCCTTAGCATTAGCGAAAGCATTGAAAGACTTTAGGGTCTATATTTTACATTCTCGCATAATTGCTTTTGTTCCACATACTGTTGTCAAGGACATTCTAAGTCAAGACCCTGATGGTAAAAGGGGAAAATGGATTGCAACTATTCTTGAATATGACTTAGAAATTAGGCCCACCAAACTAGTTAAAGGGCAAGGATTAGAAAAACTTATGGTTGAATCTAACTTCCAAGCACTAGACATGAATATGGTAGATGTGTTGGAAGAAATAGAAGAATCTGATGCTCCTTTTATTGAAGAAACATTTCTAAATTCTCCTTGGTATGCTGACATTATTTATGTGCTTTTGTATTTAAATGCCCCTCCTTCTTTGTCTAAAACTAAAGCTAGATTTCTAAAACAAAAAGCTTTGAGTTTTTTCATATTAGATGGAGTATTATATTGGAAAAATGCTGTTGGAATTTTTCTTAAATGTTTACTTGAAGATGATGCAGGAAAAATCATGCATGAAATGCATGTCGGAGAATGTGGAGGACACCTCTACTGGAAGGCCACAGCAAACAAAATTCTTAGATCTGGTTACTATTGGCCTACCCTTTTCCCAGACACTCAAAATCTCGTCATGTCTTGCCATAAATGTCAAATCTTTGATGGCAAGAGAAAACTCCTTCCCTTACCTTTACGTCCTATCAGAGTTGAGGCACCTTTTCAACAATGGGGTTTAGACTTCATTGGGGAAATTCACCCATCCTCCTCAGCTCAGCATAAATGGATCCTCACAGCTACTGACTTCTTTACCAAATGGATAGAAGCTATACCATCCAGGAATGTTAATGACTCTGTCATTATCAAGTTCCTTGAAACAAATATCCTATCCAGATTTGGTTGTCCCAGAAAAATCATAACAGATAATGCTGCTGCTTTTAAATCTAAGAAGATGGTTGATTTCTATCATAAATACCACATAACCTTGGGCCATTCCACTGCTTACTATCCCCAAGGGAACGGATTAGTTGAATCCTCCAACAAAATCCTCATCAATATCATTAAAAATATGTTGGAGAAAAATCAGAAATCATGGCACAGTAAACTGTTTCATGCCTTATGGGTTGATAGGTTGACCACAAAGAAATCAATAAACATGTCCCCCTATCAGTTAGTTTATGGCATGGATGCAGTCTTTCCAACCTCATTGGGAGTGCCAGTCATGAAACTCCTTCAAGAAGTGCAGATTGAAGACAATGATATGCAGAGAAGAATCAACCAGACAATCCATTTACAGCAAAGCAGGGAGGAAGTCTATGAAAGAACACAGTTAGTCCAAGAGAATATGAAGAAGCAATTTGATAAAAGGACTAAGGCAAACAATTTCCAAGTTGGAAATGTTATTCTTAAATGGGATTCAAGAAGAGGAGAAGGGAAAACATGGCAAGTTTGAGAACTTGTGGAAAGGGCCCTATATTATTCATGCTGAGAGGGGTCACAATACATTTTTCTTGAAAGAATTGAATGGAGAAGATCTGTATGGAGGTCCTGTCAATGGCAGGATGCTCAAGCATTACTTCTGCCAAGAATCTTAAGTTTCAAAGCATTTTATTTTTTCATTGTAAATATCATAATCTAACCATTGCATTTAAAAGAAAAACCAAAAATACAAAAACATACAAAAGAAAGAAAAGAGGGCGGATTGTGAAAACAAGAAAGGCACAGCCCCATGCCAAAAAAGAAAATAAATTCTGAAAGTGTGCAAGCTTAAAATGCCACTCCTCAAAACACACTTCTAGTTAGTCAAATTGTTCAATCTTGACTAATTAGCTTTAAATTTTCCTACTGATAGGATAATGAAATTGATTTGCCAAACTGTTTAATCTTGGCTTATCAGTAGGTAGATTAGGATAGAAATTAAAGGTTCAAACATGATCAAAATCTGAACCTAAGTTTCCAAAAGAGAGATGACTCAAATCTGTTTCAAAATTCTGAGTCAAAACAGAGCTGTAAAAGAGTGAAGGGAGTGCTTGAATTTTCAGATCTTAAGCCTTCCAATTTTGATTTAATTTTCTGCAAAATAATTTCTATGTGCAGCTTGTTCTTATGCCATAGATCACAGCAAGTCAAACAGCTTAATCTTGACTTGGATGTTTTTAAATTTCTGTTTTAGAAATTAGAGAATGAAAATCTGTTGGACAGTTTAATCCCAACAGATGGTAGATTAGGTAGAGAATCATCTGAACTCAACTGTTTAATCTGAGTTCAGGGAGAAATAAAGAGTAGAAATACATTAGATTTCCTGCTTTCAAAAGAATAAAATGTTGTGAATAGATTTTGCCAATCCAAGTGCACTCAAATGAAGAAAAAATGTCAGATCAGTAGGATTGGGTAGGTAGAAAGTGTGTATTGATGAAGGACCATTGTTTTCATAGCTGCTAATATGTTTTCAAAGAAAATCATCCCAGCAAAGAAAGGGCAGCCCAATGGATCAGGCACAGGTCAGCCTCCCAGAGAACAAAGAATGAGGCAACTGATCAGCCTCCCAAAGAATGCTAGTCTGAAGTTCTTGATGCCTTCAAGAAGGCATCATCCCCAAATGGAGCCACTGTTAGCCACCTATAATATTTGATTATACCAAAAGGTGGCTAAGACTTTTTGAGCCTCCAAGGAACAAATTTTATTACTAAAAATTGTTGGCTCTTGAAGACTCCTTGAAGGCCTCATGCCTTTGTCCAAAAATATTCATTACTATTTCCATTTTATACTCAGAAAATTCTGCTGATTCCAAGTGAAAGACTGCTGAAAGACCTTCATTTTCCCCCTTCTCAAACCTTCATTTGCTCCCCTTTTTCTCCATAGAAACTCCCTTGTTTTCATAAATCCTCTTCTTCCATTTATGAAAATCACTTTCCCATAGTTAAAAACCCATTTTTTAACTATCCCGAAACCCCCAAATCCATTTAAAACCTTGAAATTTTTCATAAAAAACAAGTTTTATTACTATGGACCTAAGCCCCTTGGGCTAATTCCTAACCACTTCCCCCCACATGCCCATGCGTCAAAACCAAATGCCAAAGCCTTTCGGTGCTAATCGCATCGCACAGATCCAAAATGCGCAAGTCTTTTGCCATCATTCAAAAGTTCCGATGCGATAGCCTTTTTGTGTTTAAAATCCCAAATCGCATCGCAAAAACTCAGCGCACCATTTGTTTTGATGTCCTCCGAAGTTCCGATTGCGATTAAACCCTATCCTCTGATCGCATCATTATTTTATACATATCCTGTGGGCTTGCCTTGGCGCTTAAAACCTTATAATATTTCTTCCCCGATCACCCTTTCCCTTTGTAAAGTCGAAAAACCCACTTTTCCAAAGTTATTAACCAAAAACCAAAGTCACGTGTTTTAATATGAAAAATGGGTAGATTAAAAAGACCCAATCGCGCAATCGCGATCGGAGAATTCACAATGGGTTGATCGGAAAGACCAGGCCCGCAGTTCCAATTGCGATTGGCCTTTGATGTACTAAGCCCCGGGCCCTTTGCGTTCCATATATCCGAAGGCCCCGCAGGCAGGCGCCTATCCTTTATATATATTTTATTTTCGCTTCGATCCATTAAACCTTTGTTTATATTAAAAACTTTGGGTTTTGGTATATTATAAGGGTTTCCGCCAGTTCGTTCTAAAAATTAATCTCCACCGTTGATCGTAAGCCGATCAAACGGCCAGCGCCCAATCGCATCGGGGTTTTCCATCGCATACACTTGTTTGCTCCTGCCAATCGGCCATCCCTCGATTCATTCTCCACCGTTGATCTGACCCTCAGATCAACGGTCTGCGCTACATCGCATCACAACTTTTCATCGGGTGCGTTTATTTGTTCACCCCGATTGTCGATCCCCGATTGTTTATCCGCCGTTGATCTCCTCTCTGCCTTTCGTGATCCAACGGTCCTCATTAACTCCGATCACAAGTCTTGCCCTCGCTTCAAAAACCCTCTGATTCACTCTTCGTCGTCGATCTGATCTACAGATCGATGGCCAGCGCTAAATCACATCGGATTTTTCCATCGCATGCATTTATTCTTTCCCCCGATTGTTGTTCCTCCGATTCACTCCCCGCCGTTGATCTGATCCTCGGATCCAACGGCCATCGCTTAATCGCCTCTGCCCTTCCGATCGCGCAATCACATCGGAGTTTCTCATCGCACCCTTTTCCTCCTCCCGCCGATTGCGATTCCCCGATTAGATCTGGACCGTCCACGTGTCCAGATCCAACGGCTGCGATTTTTTCCCCGCCTTCTAAGAAATTTAACCCAAAAAACGCAGGATTTCTTAATTGTTTTTGTGTTTTGCAGGTGTTTTAATGGTTTTCCATTGTTTAACGAAGAAGGGCCGAAGGTCGGGAAAGACGTTTTCCACACCTTTGAACTATTAAAGGGAACCATTCCGCCGGGCTCTATTTTCATTGTTCGTCGATGCTCTATGGGGCATTGATGCCTTTAAAAGCCCTGCGCGGCTCTGCACATTGACAAGACATCGCATTTTAAACGCAATTTAAAAGAGTATCAGTTTTGAAGACACAGCACAGAAGATTGAAGACAGATATGGGAATTACGGCTAAGTATGCTTATCAAAAGCCTAATTTCCAAAGTTAAAACACAGTCAAGAGAAATTATAAGTGTTTGACAGGCAGAAAAGACCGCCACCGCTGCATTCTGAGGTGAATCGATTCCTCAGCTACCACAGAGCCACCTGTTGCCTCAAACCTTTCAAACAGAGGCCGAAGTTATTGCTTAAAGAAATATCTGCCTCCAGCGCTGCCAAGAAGTTAATTCTGCCATAGGAAACTAATGCAACAAATATCTGCAGAATTACTCCACATTATGCAGAGCCTCAAAGTCAACAAAGCTCCCATCGAGCTTTGATATTAATTGTAAAACAGTTAATACAGAGAAACACCTATAAACTTCTTCATCGAGCCCCTCAAAAGGCCAAGAATTCCTGAATCTGTATTAATTACCTTAGGAGATCTTTTATCAGATCTCACCTCCTCATCCTTCTATAAATACTTTTGTAGAATATGAGAAGTTGTTGGTTGATTGGTTGTTGTTTGATCACAAGTTGTAATACTGAAACCCTCTGAAATAAATACATAGTCCGTTGAAGTTGAAGAAGAAACTGGAGTCTTTGAAGTCTTGATGATGTTGTTGCATGCTTGTTCCTGAGAAGGCTCTATCATTGGATCCATGAGCTTGGATGTTGGTGAAGTATTCTGAACTGTTTTATGTTTTTTCCCCTGTTTTCATTATGTTCCATGATTTCTTACTACAGTAGGCTGAAAGTTTTAGGCTAAGAAATGACTCTTGGAAGCACCTTAGACCTGTTCACCCTTCACTGTTTAATGTTTTCTGATGTTGAAGTAGTTTAGAGGCTTTAATATTTCTCTTTAGTCTTCATGCGTGTTTATTTCCTTAATAGTTTGAACAGTTGGTTTCAGCATGATTTATGGTTCTCCCTGCTTGTCTGCTGCCACTTAAAAACTGTTATTGAAGTCTCCCTTTGAAGTTATTTTCTTACAGTGAGTCAGAGAGGTCTGTTTTGATCTCGCCCTTTGTTCTCACTTAAACAGTTGGCTTAAAGGTCGTTATAATTATGATCATAGATGTTTTTAGGTGTTCCCTCTTCTATGACTTTGATTATCAGTAAATCTTATATGTTTTCTAAATTCCTTCAGAATAAAATCTTTGAGGAAATAGAGTGTTCCTCGAATCTTAGATTTTACTTTGAAAGTTGTTTTGAAATTATTGTTTGCTTAAAGGTGTGATTTGTAGAATTTATGGTTAGCCCTGTCTATCAAAGAACCCTTTATTGTTTCAAATTATGCTTTCAAATTCCCTTTGTTGAGAATTCAATTTCTCTTCCCAAATCATTAATGTTCATCCCATTCCAAAAACAAAAGGATCCTGTGGCCAAGTTAGATTTTTCCTTTGATATCCCATATCCTTTGATAAGTGTGTTATGACCTTTTTTGACTCCATTTTCCCAATGAAACAGATATTTTGCTGTCCTATATATCTTTCCTAGGCCCTTCATGTTCTGCTGTATCATTCCAACCAAACAATCAAACAAATAAACACCTGCACTTAATAACTAGTCTCAAATCAATACTCAAAGCACACAAGATAAACTTTTGCAAACAAACATTTGAGAGATCCCTCTCTGAGAACAGGAGGACTAGATCCTGTAACTCTAAAGATTGGTTCTGATGTTGCCTTGTCTTTTGATTTTCCAAACTATCAAAACACGGGACACCAACAGTTGCTAAATCAACAGTTGATCCTAAAAAATCAGTTGTTGCTAAAACAACTATTGCCAAAACTGCCACTACTACCCAAATTGTTCCACAAAAGAATATTGAAAATAGTAAAACTATGGAAGCACAAACTGAAAAACCAATTGTAGATAAAGAAGAGAAGCACACTCAAATTGCAATTGGTAGAGAGGAAATTATTGAGTTAGGAAAAACTCAAATTCCATTCAATATCCAAACTGAAATTGCCAAACTAAAAATACCAATTCCTTTAACAGAGTTGGTAAAACATGATTTATATAAATCACAAATCACTGAAACAATGAACATTAATGAAGGAGAAGACTCTGTCAATCTAAATAATGACCAACTAGAATTACTTTTTGGTCCTGAGGTAAATGGAAAACATCAAGAAGGTGGTGTTCCTCCTTTCTACATTAGCTTGAGTATTCATGATCAAATTTTACACAATGTTATGCTAGATTCACGAGCCTCACACAACTTGATGCCAAAAAATAATCATGGAAACATTGAATCTAGATATCACAAGACCATATAAAGATCTTTTCTTTTTTTATTCTAGCAAATTTAAATGTCTTGGCCTAATAAAAGACTTGTGTGTCACTTTAGTCCAATACCCAGGAAAAAGTATAGTCATGGATATTGTAGTTGTTGATATCCCTCCAAAGTATGGAATTCTATTATCTCGCTCATGGGGAGAAAAATTGCAGGGATCTCTACAGTTAGACATGTCCTATGCCACAATTTCAGTATTTGGTCAACCCAAAAATCTTTACAGAGAGACTTTCATGAAGTACATGGTCAATAGTGTAGAAAGACCTCGAAACTATCCTATTTATTTTGTACCTTCTGATATGGACTCTTTCATTTTATGTAATTCAGAAACTAGCATAGACAACAACAAAGTCGTAAAACAAAAACATAAGGAAGTTGACAATGATAATATTTTTCATGAATCAATGTGGCACCTAGACTTTGATGGTTTAGTGAACAAATTAGAACTAGGAGCAGGAGTTTGGATTCATAACATAGAAAAGAATAATTTTGAAGGTCATGCCTTTAGATTAAACTTTAAATATACAAACAACATGGCAGAGTATGAAGCTTTAATCTTAGGACTGCAGATTGTTAGAAATTTAGGAGGCAAAATAGTTTCTATCATGGGAGACTCTGAATTAATCATAAAACAAATCAGAGGAGAGTATTTTGTGTATAATCCTAGATTAACCCAATACAGAGAAACAATTTTAGATCTGATTAAAGAGTTGCTTGAAATTGACTTTGTTGTTATTCCAAGTAATCAAAACATGCAGGCACACAGTTTGGCTACTTTTGCTAGCACCTGCAAACTGCCTTTTCAGCCAAATCACCAATACACAGCAGAGGTAAGACACGGGCCTACTATACTAGACAACTTGAAATATTGGCATATATTTTCATAGTATGCTCAAATTTACAATTTTATGAATTTTGAGGGAGAATTCCACAATTGTAACATAAACAGAGATTTTACAATAGATGAAACCATAGATAATGAGATAGATGTAAATAATTTAGATTTAACTAAACCCACTAAATTCACTCAAGTTGAAATAGATAAATTATAAATTGTAGAAATAGAAGAACTAGCAAATGATGATTCTGAGATTTTAAATATTAAGAATAAATTTTTACCTAAGGGATTAGCCCCGTTAGAAGATATTTTTTATTCAAATGATGTAGCAAGAAAACCAAAAATGGAACCATTAAGATCAAACATAGAAGAATGTAACATAGGAACATAACAGAAGCCTAAGCTCATCAAATTATCCAAAGCATTACCTCATGAAGAAAAACTAAAATACATAGCTTTGTTTAAATAATTTCAAGATGTGTTTGCATGGAGTTATGAAGACTTTATATCCTATGACACTAGCATCATTCAACGCAAAATTCCTATCAAAGAATATCAGAAACCATTTAAACAGAAGCTTAGGAGAATTAATCCAGTTCTTATGCCTTTGATTGAAAAAGAGGTAAAGAGGATGTATAAAGCACAAATCATTTCACCTATCAGATATTATGATTTCAAACTTAGTTCCCACTAGGAAGAAAACTTGGGAAATCATACTTTGTGTTGATTTCTGGAACTTAAACAAGGTGTCCCTAAAAGAGAACTATCCTCTCCCCAAAATGGACCATATTTTACAGAGGGTAGTAGGATCATCCAAGATTTCATTTCTTGATGGATTCTCTAGATATAATCAAATTTTAGTTCAGCTAGAAGACCAACCAAAGACTACATTTACTTCTCCTTGGGGTACTTTCATGTATATGAAAATGCCTTTTGGATTAATGAATGCAGGAGCTACATTCCAGAGATCTATGGACATAGCTTTTGCCAAAGAAATTAATTATTTTTTTGTCATTTATCTAGATGATATAACAGTATTCTCAAAAACAGACAATGAACATCTAGATCATCTGAGACAAGTGTTTATTAAATGCGGAAAATTTGGTATTTCTTTGAATCCCAAAAAGACACTCTTTGGACTTGAAGAAGGTAAAATTTTAGGACATATTATTTCAAAAGAGGGAATTAGAATAGACCCTGCTAGAATAGAGACAATTTTGAACATAATTCATCCTAGAAATATAAAGGAATTACAAGCTTTCCTAGGTAAAATTAACTTTCTCAGGAGATTCATTTCTAATCTAGCAGAATTAATTGAATAACATGTTAAAAAGAGATTCAACACTTAAATGGGAAGTAAAGGCCAAACAATCCTTTGAATCAATCAAACAAGCCCTTACAAGAACACCAATCCTACTAAGTCCTAATTTCCAAGAGGATTTTATCATTTTTTCTTTTGCTTCAGAACATACCATTGCAGTAGTCTTACTGCAGAAGAATGATCAGGGTTATGAACAACCCATTTTTTTTTTCAGCAAATCCTTATGTTAAGAGATGCACACTAAAGTATAACATAATGGAAAAACAAGCACTTGCTTTAGTGAAGGCTATTAAATATTTTAGATTATACATCTTATATTCACACATTATTGCATATGTTTCAAATTCAGTAGTTAAGGACATTCTGACTCAAAATGGGCCTGATGGAAAGAGAGGAAATGGATTGCCACTATTTTGGAATATGATAATGAAATAAAGCCTACTAAACTCATTAAAGGCCAAGGTTTAGCCAAACTCATGGTTGAATTGAACTGTCAGGCCTTAGATATAAATTTTATTGCTCAATTAGATGATCAGGAAGAGATGGTGACTCCACGGATCAGTGAAGCTTTCATTGATTCACCTTGGTATGCATATATCATATTTGTTTTACTAAATCTACAAGCTCCTCCTAGTTTATCTAGAAATAAAGCTATATTTTTGAAAACGCAAGCAATGAAGTATTGTATCATAGATAGTGCTTTATTTTGGAAAGATCATGGTGGTATACTACTGAACTGTTTACTGAAAGATGAAGCTGATAAATTTATGCAAGAGTTTCACGCAGGTGACTGTGGAGGACACCTTTACTGGAAATCAAATACTGATAAAATATTAAAGGCAAATTTTTACTAACCCGCTCTTTTTGCAGATGTAAGAAAGTATGTGACCTCCTGTCACAAATGTTGGATCTTTGAAGGGAATAAAAAAATATTACCTTTACCCCTCAAGCCCATCTCCATAGAAATGCCATTTCAGCAATGGGGTTTAGACTTCATTGGTGAAATTCACCCGCCTTCCTCAGCCCAGCACAAATGGATTTTGACAGCCACTGATTATTTCACCAAGTTGATAGAAGCCATTCCTTCTAGACAAGCCACTGATTATGTCATCATCTCATTCCTTGAAAACAATATACTGCCTAGATTTGGATGCCCTCAATATCTCATTACTGATAATGCAACTGCTTTCAAGTCTAATAAAATGATTGACTTCTGTAAAAAAATACCACAGTAAACTTGGCCATTCCACTTCCTATTACCCTCAAGGTAATGGACTTGTTGAATCCTCCAACAAAATCCTTGTAAATATCATCAAGAAACTGTTAGAAGACAACAAAAATACCTGGAACAAAAGATTAGTTAATGCCTTATGGGCAAACAGACTAACTACAAAGAAGTCCATTGGTACATCTCCTTATCAACTAGTATATGGGATGGATGTTGTTTTTCTATCCTCTTTAGGAGTGCCACCGATGAAGATGATTCAATAACTGCAGGTAGAATCCATTGATATCTAGAGAAGGATAAATAAAACCATACACTTGCAGCAAACCAGGGAAGAAGTTTATGTCAAATCACAAGTTATCCAAGATAAGATTAAAAATATTTTTGAGAAGAAAACAAAGGAAGATGATTTTTACATAGGTGATAAAGTGCTTAAATGGTATTATAGAAGAGAAGATAAAGTTAAACATGGTAAATTTTATTTTAAGGTCCCTATATCATTTATGGTTATAAAGGTAACAATGCATTCTTTTTGAAGGAAATATATGGATCAGATCTACCAGGGGAACCAATCAATGGTAGGATGTTGAAGCATTACTTTTCTCCAGACTAACCATTATTTCACTTTGTTTACTTTGCTCATTGTACATAAAATTGCAGATTTTAGATTGGATTGGATGTTTTTCTTACAAAGTTGAAGCTAGAAGAGAAGGCCCTAAGCTTTGAAAGACAAAATATCATAAGTATGAATAAAGCAGAGCTCAGAAAATAGTTTCAAGGCAAGCATAGTCAAATTTTCAAAGGCTACTGATCTCAAAGTTCTTGATATTTCACCAGGAAATTCCATCCCCATGTGGAGCCACTGTTAGAGTCCTATAATAATAGGATTTATAATTTTGAATTGAATATGACTAGTCTTGTAATATTGTACATACTTTTGCTTTCTGCAAAATTGTTTTCCCATATTAAAAATAAAAAATGTAAAGAGGGTGAAGTCCTAAAATAAAAATCAAAGGACTAATGAAAGAAAAAGATCAAAAAAGAATATAAGATATGAACCCCACCAAAAAAAGATAAAAATAGATCCTGAAAGTGATTCAAAATCAAATGCCACTACTTTTTACTTTACTTTGCAAAATAAGATTGTGTGTAGCTTGTCATAAATGCCACAATCCATGAAGGTCAAAAAACTTAACCTTTACTTATTCATGTTTTAAATTTCATGTTGATAAACAGAGAATAAAGATCTAGCCAAACTGTTTAACCTTGGTAGATCAGTGGTTAGGTAGAGAATAATAAATGAGCTTAACAGTTTAATCTGAGCCATTAGAAGTCATAATGTTAAAATTAGATAGTTTTCTTATTGAAAGAAAAGATAGTTTTCCTTGAATAATTCCTAAGTTAGTTTAGGATATTTTGTAATAGTTTTTGTATAAATACTTCACAATTCGAAGTATTGTGTGTGGATTGTGGATTGCTAAACATTTCTATAGATGTACTGATCTGAAACCTGAGGGTTCATTTTACCATTTTCAAGTCAACAAACCGGATTGAGAAATAAAGGCATTATATTATAGGATTCATGTGTTGGGCCAACTTCAGTGAAGTACTTTCAAATTTTTCTTTGTTATTCTCTTAAGTTTTTCACATACTTGATTTTTTTCCAAATCTAAATGTATAACAGGAATATTATTTCAAAACTTGTTTAAAAACACTCTGTCTTGAACTGTTATTTAATTTTCATGTTTTCTACTGATATCCTAATTAGGGAATTCTTAATTTCTCCCTATTTTCGATTGATCTCTGTCATTTCCCTCATTATCCGGATCTGAGAACCCTTAATTGCTCTCCCATCCCAATTGAAACTATTTCATCATCTAGCCTAAATATCTGAAGCAGCTCAACTATCTTGCCTTGTGAACACTTCCTTTAGACCTTGATCCTGCTTCTGTTGCTTGATACATTGACTCCATTATCCCAATGGTAAGCAGACCTGCATCTATCCATATGAATTAGTGATTCCACCACCAAACCAAATAATAATAAAAAAACCAATCAATCTCACATAACTAGCCTAAAATCAACTAAAAACAACAAAGTTAAATCATAAAGAGAGAGCCCTCTCTGAGCATTAGGAAGGCTAGATCCTAAGCTTAAAAGTAAGTTTGTGGTTACCTCTAATATTCTTTAAAACAAAAAGACTAACAACCCTAATAATTATTGGAGTGATAACATTTGTCACATGAGGTGTCAACCCGCACCGTTGCGAAGCTACTGGGATCAGACGTTAGGTGGCAGTCTGACATAAGACCGCTGCTTGGTCACATGCACCTGTTTGTTCCTTCATGTTGTTTAGTTGACCGTAAATTGCTAATTATAACCTAAGGTCTATTTGTGGGTTTTTATTTGTTTGCGCCAAGTTGTCAAGTTGAACCACCTTTCACCTAATGCACTAGGTGTACACATGTGATAAGAACGAGACCCATTCTCATCTAAACCACCATAAATGTAAAACCATATGCCATGTTTGGAGCTCGATACAACCTATTTAACCTTGGCATTTTCTTCATGAAGGGGACAATGTGAATTTATGTTCAGTTTTTGAAAGACATAGGCAGTTTTTTTTTCAGCGTTGCTAGGCCGTTCGGAGGTGGAATCGGGAACCGAGGCAGGCGTTGGAAAGCTAGGAGAGAAAGGTTTTTATTTTCAGTGACTAGAAGTTACTACAAGCACAATCAGTAGGTGTTTTGTTGTGTAAATACCTCCTCCTAAAAAAGCGGACCCAGAGACGTAATCCACCAGGGACAAACTATGTAATCAATCTTTGTAATCTCTCATCTATGTTCTTTGCTTCAATTTTATATTTAATATGTAGTTGGTTTAATTCATAAATTCTTTAGATTTCCTTCAGTCTTCCACATTAAGAATTTTAGTTAAAAATCAATTCACTGATCGCAATTAATCAATTCTACTTCAACACTTAATTTCGATCGCATTCAGATCATCAAAAAATAAAGCGAAGTACCTTTCACCTTGGAGTGCAGGAGTTCTAGTTGGTCCACTTAAATCTGCATGAATGATCTCCAAAGGTTTTGATGTTAATAACTCCTTGGTCTTGTGGTTGGTTCTAGTTTGCTCTCCATGTTGACATGGACCACATACAACTTGATTTAGCTTGAACATCTTTGGAATGTCTCTTACTGCATTATTTTTTCTGATATTGATCAAGTTATCAAAGCTTGTATGCCCCAGTCGTTTGTGCCATAGCCAACTTTCATCTATTTAACTCAAGTAACATTTATCTCCTTGGATTTTTCTTACAATGTAAACATTATCTGGTGTTCTTACTCCTTTTGCAACAAGTTCTCCTCTGGACGAGTCTCTTATTTCACACTTTTTAGTACTAAAGACAACATTATGTCCTTGGTCACAAATTTTTCTAACACTTAAGAGATTGTGTTTGAGCCCTTCTACCAACAAGTATTTTGAGCCTTTCCTTGTCCATTAATGAGAGTAGCAGTTCCTTTTCCAGTGATTTTAGCGGATCAACTTCCAAAGGATGCATTTCCATTCTTCTTGTTCAATGAGACAAACTTCTTTTGGTCACCTGTCATATGTCTTGAGTGTCCATTATCCATGAACCAATGATTTTCATCACTATGAGCACATAGAGCTAGGCCACATTTATCTGTATTGAGATTCACCCTTTTAGCTTCGTCTCTTTTGAGTAGTAAATTTTGTTCAATATGATCATAATTATGACATAACGAGAAAGTGGTATCAAACTTAACCAAAGGATCAAAATAATTGTAAGTTTTTATTTTTCCTTGCTCTTTGGGACAATGTAATCTATTTGTTTGATATTTCAATATTTGTGCTTCATTCTTATGAGCCCTGCAATGTTTAGCTTGATGACCAAATTTTTTACAATAGTAAAAATACCCAAGAAAGATAGTTTGGTACATGTTCTAATAGCCATTACTTGAATCACCATTCTTCCTTGGAGTTTCTCTTCCTTCATTTCTTGGATTTCAGATGGGCCTTTGTTCTTGGCGAGATGACTTTTCTTCTTTTGGATGGAAAGAAAGTATGTCGGCATAACTCCTTGCATTATCCATAGTACTTGATGATTCTCCTTTGAAACCAATCCCAGATTTATCATATTGAGGTTTTTGAGTATTAAGAACGTTATCAAGTTCTTGATAGATTTTCCAACTCCGTTTGATTTGCTCCAACTCCTTCCTTAGAGATAATATTTTAGCTTCACGTTTTTCACAGATATCTTCCTTTTCTTTTAGCTTATTGTTCAAGAAGTCTTCCCTTATTTTTGCTTCCTCTTTTTTATATTTTGAGAGAACTGCTTGGATATTTTAGCTAAGTAATAGTTTGCTGGAAAGCTAAAATTATGCTTAATAAGATGGTATATGTGTCATGTTCAGATTCATCCTTTAAAGAGTTAGAAATATGTTTTTTTAAGTGACTAATCAGTAAATGGTGCAGAAAAAATAAAGGAAAACGAATGGCCTTCTTGGACAATGGATGGGATTCCTGAACAGTGAATAGAATTCTTCATGGATGGGATTATTCATAGTTTATCTTCTTCATCATAGGGTCAACATTACATCATCTAGCATATTGACATCAAGGACAACACATATGCATCCTGCTACAAGTATTTTGCCATCAAGAACAACACATTATTCATAATTCCAACAATTTCCCCCTTTGGACTCGATGGCAAACACTTTGGTGTCAACCTGTAGATACCTGTAAAACACATCAATATAAGTACCAAGATTTTCAATTCAAACACTAAGTTACTCTCGCCCTTTGAGATCAAGGGAAAAGGGTTGACTAATGCTGAATAAAGACTTGTCTTTTCTTGTAGAGACATGAACACTGTAGATCTGATTTACACTATATAGTGACCATGCTCCCCCTCAGCATATGTTGAATCTTCTGAAAAAATTTCAATGAAGTACATGACTCTATGACTCAACTGAATATGACCTTTCCTATCACCGAGGACTCAAACTCACATCAATCACCCAACCAAGTGGGGTTACATATTGGACTCCATCATAACATCAACAAATACATAATTTACTTAACCCTCAATAGTCCAAACATTACCAAGTTTTACAATCATTACATCATAGGTCTCTTCATTACCTTTACATGAAATTCATAACCAAGACAATAAACCTCTATAGTGAGGTATCAAGACCATGATAGTCATCAATAACCATCATATATCGAATAGATTCTACACCATAAGTATCTTTCAGCAACAACATGAGTAACAACATGCATATTTTCAATATCGTCAACCTATGAAAAAGTATGCAACATCAACATCATAAGATATTTCCATAGAAATCAGCTATCAACTCATCCTCTTGACCTCATCAAGGTCAACTTTCTCTTTCCCTTTGTAGAATCAATCCATGTTCATCAAGTAACATATATGAGAACCAAGCATATCATCATGAAATAATATAGGGCAATGAAGTATCATCCTTCATCATCATAAATGTGTGACTAAATATGCCATGTCTCCAAGTATCATAAGCAAATGTAGTAGTATCATATCACCAAATCTGTCTTCACAAAACCATTTGCATTATATCGTGTATGCGTAAGAACCATAGGCAACATCCATGACAACAACATAATAATAAAATAATCATAGAAAATTCTACGTGTTCTTTCCAAAAATAAGAACAACAATCCCCAACATATCATATATACATGCATCATCACTAGAGAGCATCATAAAAATTATGTGGCTCAAGCAATAGATAAGAATCATTCACCATAAGCAACCCATGCATCATGACAACATTATGCAACATACAACAACATGAGTATCTTCAACATCATCACTAATATAAGCATCATTATGTAACAAGGAATTCTCAAGCAATCATAATTCCAATAATGCAGTAATAGCAGCATAGCAAATGCCCCCCCTCAATCTGTGCCAATTGTTCATTGTCAAGTCTGATCATATCAACTCATACATCAGTAAGGAAGTCAAAGTAACTTCATCAATCATTTATCCATCAAGGCATCAACAAAAATCCAAAACCACTTCTAAATAGTATCAACAGACTATAACCATCAACATCATAACAAGAAAGCCAGACAATGATTTTCTGAAGCATATCAGATCCTTTTCTTGAGTCTATCCCATTGTTTCTCCATCAAAGAGAAACATACGCCACTGTCTGTATCAGAACTCGTGTATATACACGAATTTCCATCATAGAATCCACGTACATAAGGGAAAATATTGAAACTTCATGATTACAGCTCCCCCGAGCATGTACTCTTTGTACATGTTCTCTATCACTACACCAGATGCACTGTGAATAATGAATATCAGAACAATAATGAGAATCATCATCAAGATAACATATGTATTTCTCTGCCTGAGATTATATTTCACTAATCCTAAGGACCTGATAATCATCTTCTGCTCTTATGAGTTCATGTACCTCACATCACTTTTGCAGTCACTTTAAGAATCAATTGACTGCAGTGGGCACCATCTTCTTTTACTCTGAGTCTGAATCATCCTCAGACTTGAAAGAATTCAATTCCTTAAACACATATAATTTGTCTAAATTTTTATATCCCCTTCTTATGAAATTTCTATATTCTTCATCTATGAATTTGCATTTGGTTGAAGTAAATAAAATTACATTTCCTTTGTTTTCCATTTGACCTACACTTAGAATATTTTTCTTTAGTACTTTTACTAATAAAATATCAGCTGCTCCTCTATGTTTATTAACTATGGCTCTACCTTTTCCCAGAACTTTTTCTGGGGAACTATTTGAAAGAATAACCTTACCATCTTGATTTTTCTTGAGAGACTACATCTTACTCTTATCACCATTCATGTGATGAGAAAATTCGTTGTCTATGTACCATTCATCTTCATTTTCAAATGAAAATAGAGCAAGACCACATCTTATCTCTTCTTCTTTCTGCTTATTAAGGGGAATGTTGGTGGATCCATCTTATTTATTCCTTTTTTCATCGACATTTTTATCTGATTGTTGCCATGTTTCCTATTGCGATTCATTGGTTTGTTCCTGCATTCTTTTGCTATATGCCCAAACACGTTACATGCATAACATTTTATATGGCCATCAAAGAAAGAAGTGGAATCATAATATTTATGTCTCATGCTCCTTTTATTTCAATCAATAGCTTTGTGACCAAATATGTTGCAAGAAAAATAATATCCCTTAAATAAACCTAAGTACATGGGAGTTGATGGTCTTTCTGTGGAGAAACTATTTTCCTGAGACCGAAATAATCTGCTTCTGCAATTGACTGCAACATGTACGTAGTTATGACATATAAAACATTCAATATTGTTGTTCAAAGGAGAGAAACTATTAACACTTCTATAGTTAGGAGCAAATGATTTCCTTTGAGGATTCATGATCCTTGGTTGTTGATTAGGTTGGATTTTTGTCTCTTTGTTAAACACTTTGGGTTTTTCATTGTTATCCTTTGGATATTTAGCACTAGATTGTGAACTAGATTCTCCTTTAGCATTTTCATGAAAACCAAGACCATATTTAATAGTGGGACACCTTTGAGTACTAAGAATATTATCCAGAATCTTAGTACTATTTTGAAATCTCAAATGTTTATCCTTTTCTTCTAAGTTACCTTTTAAAATGTTTACCTCAACCTCCATTCTTTGATATTTCTTTTCTTTTTCAAGATACTGCTTCTTCATACCTTATTCAACTTTTCTTCCTTCTTCTACTTGCTCCTTTAATTTGAGAATATTTTCTTTCAGACATTTTTCTTGTTCTTCAGATGTTTGAAGTAGTTTTTCATTCTGCTTATCTTATTTTTCAAGATATCCTTTTAGAGAGACGATCTCAGCTTCAAGACCTTCACAATACTGGTTAGATTCCACAACAAAATTTATTGATTTAATATGATCCTTGTTATCATATTCCTGCAACTTATCTTTAAGATTAACAATATTTTTCAAAGCAAGATCAATTTTTATTCTAAGATCATAAGTTTCTTCTAACCTGTCGTCTTCTTAATCAATAACTCCATGTGACATCATACAAGTTGTTTTATCATCATGTTCATTCTTTGACACATTTTTAGGGATATGATTACTTGGTAGTTTCTTTGATGAGCAATATTCCTTTAGATTTTCTTCATGGATTTCTTGTAGCTTATCCCATACTTTATTTGCAGTTGTATAATGCATAAATTTATTCAATATTGAATCATATATGCTACAAAATATGTCATTTAATGCCTTACTCTCTTTTTTCACTTCCTCGTCTAATGGGGGAATCTTGGTGTAGCCATTGCATACTAAATACCAAACATCAAGGTTCATTATATTAGACTTCAAATTTTTTTTCAGTGTTGATAATTATTTTTTATTAGCATAAATACATCTGCATTGACGATTATTTCTGACCTGTTTTGATCTTATGCTTCTAGAGGCACTATTTCTGAATCTAGTTGCTCTTTAGAGTGTTTACTTTCAGTTTTACCCATGACTTATGCAAGTTCGGTTGTTTCACTGATAATTCTTTATTACCGCCATCTTCATTCTTGATCACTAGAAAGCGGGGTGCTCCCAAAATTGAATATTTGTTGACATTTTTAATTGTTACTACATCCTTTCTTTGAGCCATCATCTTGATGAATCTCCTTCAAGTGATTAAGCTTCTTTAGAAGGACCTGCTCTGATACCAATTGTTGGGAAAAATATTGAGAGGGGGTGGGGGCGGGGTGGGCGATGGGGGGGTTGGGGGTGGTGGTGAATTAGTATTTAAAACTCACTTAAACTTTTCTTTTCTGATTCATATTTATGTACGCGACTTTACTGAAGTAAACATGCGCATATACATGATTTTTATGCAGACAACTAGCGTATACTCAATCAACTTAATTTTTAGTTAATTCATCATTTTTTTTATCTTGAACCAGTACATCAACACTTCATTAGGCATTAATTAAATAATAATCATGTGCAGTAAGAATAGAATAAACCATCACACATAAGAAACACACATGAACACCGGGATTTTAGTTGGAAACCCAATGTGGGAGAAAACCACCATTGTTTTCGTCTTTGTCTTCTTTTTATTATAAATAAACACTTCTTACAATCTTGTATTGGCGCCGACTCATACCAACATGCAGGCACCCACCTGTAGAAGGCTACAACCTTCTCTCGTTCTCCAGCACCCACTAGAAGGGAGCTTCAACCCCATGATCTCGTTTACAGACACCCACTAAAAGGGAGATCCTGCCCCCTGATATGATTTACCAGCGAACACTAGAAGGAAGCTTCAACTCCCTACTAAAGGCTCCAACCCTCAGCACCACAGTGTACCACTTTTCATAAATTTTCACATCAGATCCACTTGTTTTCAACACATCACAACTTGTAGGCCACTTTATATCAAATTTTTAGAGTGGACCCACTACAATCATTTAATCCCAATACCAAATATCAAAACTGAAACTGATCACTGTAACAAATCACTCAATCATTGAACAAACTGATTCAACCATTAGTTGAATCAACTGAGACCCAAATCAATCAACATATTCTCAAACAGTCAAAGAAGTTATATCATTGTAACCAGAATACTAATACTGAACCCAAACACTGCACTCACTGAACCAACTGAAAACCCTAATCAATAAAATATCAAAATTTATATGCTACTTTACTTTAGCAAATCTGCATGTATATGTGACTTCCTTGAAGCATACCTACATACATGTCTCAAAAAATTGAACTCTGAAATTGAATCACTGTCATTATGAAATAAACATTGATTTATATCATGAACCATTGAATCATTCTGAAATCATCACAGAACCATCATTGATCTTCAATCACATACATCTAGTAGCATCATCACTCTTCAATATATCATTCCTCAATCAATTCAGCTTCAAACATCACTATTAAACCCAGACCAACATGAAGACTTCATTGACAAACAACAGAAACACAACAAGGCTGATTAGACTGATCAAACATTTTACTCGGAAAAACCTTGCCTTTTATATATGTTTTCTGCAAAACATTTTCGCATGTATACACGCTATTTGGGAATCAAAACCGCATATAGATTTGTCCAAAGTGCAGAATCGACATGCGACTTACCAACATTAAACCTACGTGTGTACACGTCTTTCAGGTTATCAAACCCGCGTACAGATCTGCAATTCTTGACTCATAACTTCGTTGCACATTAGACCTTAAGAACAAACCCATCTCTCGATGTACATAGTAAAACATGTGTCAAACATAAATATCACAGATCAAAACAAGCCACTATCAATATAGTCATTTCATATCTATTGGATCTGATCCATCATCAAACTCCCAGGTGCATACTTAGTTTTATATCAAACAATTCCTTAATAGGCCATTACATGCACACTTTCTTCAGACCTAACTATTCATCAAATATCCATCACTTGCACACCCAAAACACTTTGATATTCACCTCCTTATATAGTTTGGGCCTTATCCAATACCACAGGTCAAAACCATGCTAATGTCGATTGTATTCTTTGATGGGATCAAATATCCATTGTCGTGCTCATTACTATGGGCCAATACCATGGTGAAGACCCCTGGTATTTAAAATGCCATGGTGCAGAAATTGTACACAAATTTTCTTCAAAAAACCTGTGTACATACACGAATTTTCTTCATAGAACCTGTGTATGCATGACTTCTCTTCATCATACCTGCGTATGTATGCGACTTTGCTTCATAGAACCTATGTATACTTCCTCAAACTTTACCTTCATCATTCCTCTGTCGCTGACTGATATTTCTTTCTCTGTCACATATGAACTGGCATGTATACTAATCATGTTACCATCATGTTGACATATTTACTAAGTACGTTGAAATCAAGGACAACACATACTCATCCTGCTACAAGTAGTTTTCCATCAAGGACAACACATTAGTCATAATGCCAACATAATTTCCATTTGAATACATGTCATATTTTCCTTATACTTGGAAGCACTCTTCTTATTCTCCTTTACAAACTACCATAAAATTATGTTTTTTTGTATGATTTTGTATTGGAAGGCATGTTGGCTCTTGGGGTTATTTCAAAAGAATTTTCTCCTCGCTAAGATAGCTCTAGGTATCCTAGTCCCTTGGATGGATGGCATAATTTTAGTGGATGTTTTACCTTGGTTAAATTGATAGCATAACACCCTTACCTACAAGTTTGTTACCCTAATCAACATGATGACTAATCCATTGAGTGCACACAATGAGGAAGTCTATGGTTTGATTAGGAGAGGTGCCTAGCTAGGAGGAGGAACCTTGGACACGTGGAGGGGGGAAATTAGCCCTCGGAGCTTAGAACCATGTTATATATACATTGGAGAATGGACACTCGATTTGAGGATGGTTGGGTTGAATACAATACTTCATAGAGGTTGGTGATGAAAATGAATACATATGTTGAGTAGTGTTGGAACTTAGTGATTCATGGGAACACATGAGGAGCATTTGGCACATAGCTAAATGAGAGGCACCTTGCATGAGGAAAATTGGATAGTGTAACATTGTGAAAGAGGAATTGTTGGAATAGCAACCTATTAGAGAGTGTGGGACTAACATGTTGAAGAGTGCACCATCTTGGAAGAGGGGTATTAAGCCCAATGAGGATCATGCTTGGAGGGTATTTCACTTTTGGAGTTGGATAAATCTTGGTTAAATACACGTACATCCTTGTATTATTAAGTGTTCCATGTAGGGTTTCATTCTTGGTTATCTATATGGACTTATGTCCTTATTTTTTGTTAGTATTCCTCACCTATTGTATATACAAGGTAGAAGAGAGATCTTGTACATATTATCATCATTGTACTCAAATCAAATGAATAGCCTTGAACTCTATGATGTATTAAATAAAATTATTTTATTATATTGATGTGTTTGGTTTGATCATGGAATCCAGGATTATTGTTTTGGAGTCTTATCTAAAATTAACTTGTCTTGGATAAATTAGGGTTCATAATGTAACCCTAGGAGAGAGATGCCTTGTAGGGTGCAAGACAATAGGAGTCATGAGAAAATCATAGGAGAAGACAAAGGAAAAGAGAGAGGTCTTGGATGTTCATGAACACAATAATGCTAGTGTGAAGAGCTTGTGTCATAAATTCTTTTTGTATGTGGCAAGGAGGTCTTGCTGATGTTTATTCTAAGTTGCTGAAATTCTTTGGTGGAGTGATAAGTTTTCATTCAGAGTGACCCCGAGTAAAAGGCATCAATGACTAGGTCTTTCGTATGGTATTTGTAGCTAGTCTTTGGAGTGCTTGACTTTATATATATATATATAAGTGTGTCATATATATGACACACTTGAATATTTGATTTTATGCTCATTTATCTTCTTGATTGGGTAAATTGTAACACACTATGTCATGTTGATTTACATATTGTTGAATTGGTTAAGTGATTAAGTTTAATTCAATACAAATGTTGAAGGAGAAGAATAATTGATGTTATATTTTGTTGTAATACAAGAAATTAAATTTGTTATATGCCTTGAAAAGCATGGTGTAAGCATTATAACAATGTGGCATTGAAGAACATATATGGTGTTTATTCTCTTGACTTACTAGGTAAAATTGGGTTGAAGGGAAGTGAAATATTATTGTTATACTTTATTAATTTAGATTAGATTAATATTTTACGATCATAATTTCACAAGGATTAGATCTAAGAAACATCAAGTGAAACTTTAGAATTGCATTAAAACTAGATTTCTAAAATTTCAACATGGTATTAGCATTGATTGAATTGAGCTTTCCTTCATGTTAATTTGAAGGCCAAGTATTTCAGTGGTTGAACGTTAGAGTGTTTGTTGGGTAAAACTTTTAATGCTTGAGATGATCACTTGCACTAGGGGTTTAGAAGGGTTGAAACCCTAATTGCTTTAATGATGAAATATGTTTTTAACTATGATATTTTCTAATTCTACTATATGAATGGTTGTGTTTTTAACTATGATAGGTTGCATGGATGGCTATTACATATTTGTTTTTAGGGATTGAGATTCTTAGGAGAACTAAGTGTGCTAGGCTGCTAATTTGTTTCAAACTAAAAAGATATCAATGTTTTTTCACCTATAATAGGTGGTAGATATATTTGATTGTTAATTGGTATGGATTTATTTTCAGCATAACCTAGTTACCAACATGACAACAACTGTGACTTCAGAATGAAAACTCTAGCCTTAAAAATCCATATTTTTGGGTAAAAATCAATAAAATCAACCCCCCAAATTGAAAAATGGTCCCATGAAAATATAACTATGTTCCATGAGGAACTTTGATAGGCAGTTAATTTTCTCTCATTGATGCCTGATCTATAAACTGCCATGGATATTCTACTCAATAGTTCGTCACAATAGTTCTGATAAAACTATACTTAAAATCTGAAATCTATATGATACTAACAAAGTTTTTTATCACGCAACATGTTCAAATTGTCTACAACATAAAGAAATTCATGTGGATAATATATAAATTGTATATAAGTAATTGATAGTAGAAAATAAGCTATTAATTGCATAATGACGGCCTCGTATATAGAGCTAGGGCAAAGTGCCCTTTTGTAAGGAATCATGTCGTTCGCGACACACCCTTTCATAATTAATTATACTTACCAATCATTATTATTTATATTATTTTATACGTAATTATGTTCTTAACATTTCATTTCCATTTATAAATGCTTTGTCCTCGAAGCATATTGATGAAAATAATTTATATCTTTTTCTTTGTCTTCTAATGTTGTTGCAATTTTTTCAATTCTTTGAATTGTGATTTTTGAAGATACAAAATGATATGAACCTTTGAGTGCTCAAACAAAATTTTCAGGCTAAAAAATGATCAAACTATATGAATTCGATCCTCTATTGAATTGTTATTATGATATTTAATAATATTAATATAATATCCTAGAAGATTTGTTAGTTGCTTTCCCTCTAATTGTTGATGATATTTTGACTAGTTAATATACATGCTTTTGTGATTATGATGTTATTTGAGTTCAATTTTCCTTTATTATACTTGTAATATTTTCTTGGCTTACTTTAGATAAATGATTTTCTTCACATTGGATTTTCAATTCAATTTTTTGTTGCTTGTACTGCAACATCCAAGTATATCTTCACTTCAGTTAGATGGGAAAAATTTGAAACTGAGATTACTGGGATTTGTAGTTGTTCATGATGAACTATTGTTGCCATTGATGTCAACCCAAGAAATAGCCAGTGGAGTCCCACTTTTGTTGACCAAAATGACATGGGAAATTATGGTTTTTTTAGTCAAGAGAATTCTTGATGGATTCTCCATGACAAGTTGATTCTGGTGGTATGTGTCTCGTCATGAGAGCCTTCACCGTTTGAGAGATATTCTCATTTGAAGTTCAAGACCATGAACCGTGGGAAAAAACCCCAAAGTGAAATGAAGTAGAAGCTCCTCTGTGGTCAAATCAATTTTTCAAGGCATGTGGTTCTCCACAAATGATTAAATTAATTCGAATTATGGGTTACCTATGGATATTTATCTTAAAGTTTAATGTATGAATGGTTTTCACTCTTATTTCAAAATCAAGTATCCCTCATAATATAAATCGGTTTTTCAAAAAGTTTTTTTAGATCCATCAATTTGAATTTTCAATGTTTATCTCCCTCCAAAATCGAATTTTTGGTTGCCTCATGGAGCCCCTTCCAAATCTATAAAAAGGAGTTCCATCATTCCTCCAAGGTATGAAATTCGAAGGATCAATCCTTGAAATCAAATCTCTTAACTATTCGGCCTTGAGGAGAATTGATCAGATTAGAAGAGAGGCTAGGGTTTTTGTTTTTTGTTTTGTTTTATTTTGGGATTCACTTGTGTAGGTTTCTCTTGCAGGTAGATGAACAAAATTCTTGTATTATCCAAGGTTTGAGTAGCACTTCTATTCAGCCCTCACTAGGGAATCAACTACATGCCTATGGCAACGAAGTTCTGAAACTAATTGCAGACATAGTCGCAACTTTGTATCGGATATTCTTTGGAAAACAAACACACCACCCTTCTGGAGTATTGCGGCTCTCTATTAGGGAAAGGTTCCATACATAAATTTGTGGAATATGATGTGAATTAGAAAAGTATTATGACAATAATCCCTATGGCCATTTGGATAAGACATACACTATTTGGATGTTGAAAATGCAGCAAGATGATGGAGCTTAGTGAAATGAAGTCGCCTTCACTAAGTGGGCCCGCAGGCAAATTCTGGCGCAAAATCTATTTTTAGACATATGGAGCATGGTTCGGGGATTCCAGTTTGAGATTCTTGGAGCATTGGTCATG
Organism: Pinus albicaulis; assembly: GCA_034641835.2. NCBI lineage: Eukaryota > Viridiplantae > Streptophyta > Pinopsida > Pinales > Pinaceae > Pinus > Pinus albicaulis. Next base: position 29,246,992 of record CM076573.1, read on the forward strand.
TTGGTAAAAATAGATGAGACTCTATTTTTAGTTCAAAGAGGTCGAAGTCTATTTTTAGACTGCCTCTCCTTAAAACAGGGAAGTCAAATATTATTTACCCTTAATAATATTTAGACTATAAACTTCAGTTTACTCTCTTGGAGCACTTCAGTTCGAGCTACAGAAGTGGCTCATGCATCTGACAGAGGAATCACGTGGTTCCCAAGGGTTTTATGGCATCATGCATGGTTGACTTCAGTTGGACTTCAGTGGCAGAAGTTTAGAGGAGTTAATGAGACAGCTAGTGGAGTTGTGTTCTGTTTATTTTAGTTAAACTGATTGAGATTAGTTTAACTAGCTAATCAATTAGTTATGAGTGGAGTGAATTAAATATTATTTAATTCATTAATTAGTAACTCATTATTCAACTCAAGAACACATCAGTTCACTACAGTGTATGATCAGTTCAGTGGAGACCAGTGAAAGAGGTAGATGAAGGGGTGGAGTTAGCTATCAGTGGCGACATCAGTTGTGCATGAGTTTTGCACCACACTTGGAGGATTTGTCCATGAAAATTGCGTAGTCAAGCCAAGGGGATTCGAACCTTGGATCTCTATATAGACATGCCTGGATTGCGCAATAGAGGCAAGGCAATTGGCGGTGAGTTTTGAACCAGTAACCTGTTCAAAACTGAGCTAGATTGTGGGTAACTGTATGAGAAAGTACTGAGTACTTGTGAGGAGTATTGTACTGAGTTTGTTACTTGATTTCTCCATTATAATATACACAATAGCCGCGGGGTTTTCAGCTATAAGCTTTCCCCATACATACTGTGTTAATGTGTATGATGATTTGATGTGTTATCGCTTGATTTATTTTCCGCATGTTTGATGATCTAAGTGGAAGAGATTATGTGTTGCATATAAATTCGAATTGTATGTGATCAGGATAGTCTCGGTGAATAATTAATCATTATTCAGCAAATTTCTACATGGTATCGGAGCTATTGAAGCAGAGATTGATCATCAAAGTGATTACAAACTTATTTCGGTAGACAGAGTCTGCATGCGGGCCAGGTAGCCTCCGGATTCATCTTTCTTCGGAAAGTGAAAGGTCTAGTAAACGCCCCTTGCAGTCAATCTCTGTGCTAGAAATAATTTGTTCTCACAGATCTAGAGCGGTTGAGCTTTGAGGTGGAATTCAAATTTTGCAGCAGTTTTGTTTTCTTGGTGCCGGTGTTGAAAATGTCTTTCAATGGTTTGCGACTCGAATATGCTCTTGAAGGAAGTTCGAATTATGTTGCATGGAAGGATCGCATGGAGGCAGTATTAGAAGATAATGGTCTCAAGGAGTTCGTAGATACGGATGTCCAAAATCCCACTGATCCTGCTGAAGTCGATGCATGGCAAAAGAAGATGGCGAAGTGTCGAAGGATCCTGTTGGAGGGCGTCAAGGATCATATTGTATCCAGCCTGCATGGAAAGGCTTCTCCATATTTAATGTGGAAATATTTGACGGATCTATTCCAGAGTAAGAGCGACCAAAGGAAGCTGGCGCTCAAAGATAAGCTCAGGAACATCAAGATGGAGAAAGGCGACAGTATCGCCAAATACCTCACGAAGTTCACTCAGTGCAGAGATGAGCTGGGAAGTGTGGGGGTGACTGTCGATGAAGAGGACATGGTCAACCTGGCTCTCCTTGGTCTTTCGAAGGCTTAGCACTCATATCAAGAGAGTGTCAATGGTCGGGAGAAGCTGCCGGGATGGGAGCGCCTTTGGGCGGATCTCATGCAGGAGGAGATAAGGAGGACTACTCGAGATGGATCTTCATCAGAGGGAGCTGATGAAGAAAATTGCGCTTTGGTGGCCAAAGAAAAGAAGGGGAAGGGTAAGAAAACCTCTCATTCTGGTGCAAAGGGCAAGAAGCAGGATATGGCGAAAGTGAAGTGTTTTCACTGCCATGATCACGGACATTGTGCTACCAATTGTCCAAAGAAGAAGAAGAACAAGCAAGCGGGAAGATCTGCAGATGGAGAAGCTTTGGCTTCACAGTTCGAGCTTGACTTTTCACTGATCGCATGCTTGGTTTCAAGTGTGATGGGATCGGTATGGTTCTTGGACAGCGGTGCGTCATTTCATATGACGGGAGATCGGGAGTTGCTCTCAGATCTGGAGGACAAGGATTTGGGTGTGCACATCGAGATGGGCAATGATGGTAGATACAGTGCGACTGGTATCGATACCATATCCTTTCAGAGGGAGTCTGGTAAACCCTTTGTATTAAAGGATGTCATGCATGTACCTAGATTGAAGAAGAACTTGATCTCTGTGGCGATGTTGGAGGATAAGGGGTATGATGTGGTCTTCAGCGAAGGAAAAGCATTCCTGCGCAATAAGACTACTGGAGAGACCCGGAAGATAGGGGTTCGAACCAAGAACCTTTATCAGTTGCAGGTAGATGGCTGCGCAGCTATGGCATGCAAGGCAGGAGAAGTGGTGAGCCGGGATGATGAGGGCGAACTGTGGCACAGGAGATTGGGCCACCTTCACCATGGAGCTTTGAAGATCCTGCAGCAGATTTCTACTGGGCTTCCTAAGGGCACTCTTGCGCAGTCAAATCAGTGCAAGGGGTGTACTTTAGGGAAGTATGTGAAAGCCACCTTTCACGAGAAGGATAGTCGCGCCACGACGATCCTTTGAGAGAGTTCACACAGACGTGTGTGGTCCTTTCTCAGTTGCTTCGACAGCAAAGCACAGGTATTATGTGATCTTTGTTGATGATTTCTCTCGAAAGTGCTGGATCTTCTTCATGTCGAAGAAGAGCGATACATTCGCGAAGTTATGTGAGTTTAAAGCACTGGTCGAGAAGGAGTCGGGGAAGAAGGTGATTGCTCTAAGGAGTGATAACGGTGGTGAATTCATCTCGGCCGAATTCAAGGAGTTCTGCAGCGCAGAAGGGATTCGGAGAGAGCTCATCGCACCCCATAACCCACAGCAGAACGGGGTGGCTGAGCGGAAGAACAGAACGATCGTGGGTGTTGCACGGGCGATGTTGCATGATCAGGGCCTACCCCTTCACTTGTGGGCCGAGGCATGCAATACAACAGTGTATGTGCAGAACCGTTGTCCTCACAAGGTTCTTGGCATGAGTACACCGGAGGAGGCTTATTCTGGCAAGAGGCCTGATATTTCCCATTTGCGTATTTTTGGTTCTCTTGTCTACATGCATGTGACGAAGGATGCGAGAAGGAAGCTGGATCTGACCGCTGAGGTTGGAATATTTGTGGGGTACACTGATACACCTCAAAATTACCGGGTGTATTTGTCAGACAGTCGAAAGACTGTTGTGCGACGGGATATAAAATTTCAGGAGGAGAAAGCCATGCAGTGTTCGCTTGAGAGGGAGCTACACTTGCATGCAGATGAGGAGCTGTTAGTTCCTAAGGAGGAGCTTCTGGATGTGGATCAGCCACAAGAGGAGGTTCAGGAGGTGGAAGAAACCACCCAGGCAGCGCCAACCATCAGAGGGCGCATGCGCACTACAGAAGCTGAGCGACTGGCTCGGGATGCAGAGAAGGTTGTAGGACCACCCACAGCACAGCGCAGACAGAGACAGTCACCGGATCGGTACACTGGATACATGGCTCTTGTGAGTCAATGTGTTGTGACGGAGCCATCCTCTTTTGAGGAAGCTGTGGAGGAACCCGCATGGGTTGATGCCATGATCAAAGAATATGATTCGATCATCAGGAACAGTGCATGGGAGATTGTCCCAAGACCGGTTGGGAAATCAGTTGTAGGTTCGCGATGGATCTACAAGGTGAAGCAGGCGGCTGACGGGAGTGGGGAGAAGTACAAGGCGAGATTTGTCGCCCGTGGCTTCTCACAGATCGAGGGGATTGACTATGAGGAAGGGTTCTTTGCACTGGCCGTAAGTGTTCCTCTCCATACCTGACGATCCTTCGTTTCTCAGCCAGTGAAGAGGTGTACATAGAGCAGCCTGAAGGTTTCGAGATCTTCAGAAGTGAGTCGCATGTGTGCCGACTCAAGAGAGCACTGTACGGGCTGAAGCAAGCACCTCGTGCTTGGTACACTCGGATAGACAGCTACTTCACCGGGCTTGGATTCTCCAAGAGTGAGTCGGATCCAAACCTGTACCAGATTGTGGTGGAGGGGAAGCTGTTGATCATCGTACTGTATGTAGATGATCTGATTTTGACTGGCGATGAGCAGTTGATACTTTCATGCAAGGAGGATCTTGCACGAGAGTTTGAGATGAAGGACTTGGGCATCCTTCATTATTTCCCGGGATTGGAGATTTGGCAGCGCAGCGGAGGACTGTTTATTTCTCAGGGAAAGTATGCTCGGGATATTCTTGAGAGGTTCAACATGCAAGGCTGCAAGCCTGTTGACACTCCTCTTCCTGGTGGTTGGAGGAAGGAGGATGCTACTTCAGCGGAGGTAGTGGATGCCACCGTCTATCGACAGTTGGTGGGGTCGCTTATGTATCTGGTCAATACACGACCCGATATATGCTATGCAGTTAACCAGCTTTCGCAAGCTATGGTTAAGCCTACCAAGCTCTTTTGGAAGGCGTGCAAGCATGTATTGCGCTATATCAGAGGCACATCGGGATATGGTCTATGGTACAGACAGGAGGATGGAGCGAAGCTTTCTGGCTTCACTGATGCAGATTGGGCAGGGAGCCCAACGGACCGGAAGAGCACATCCGGAGGAGTTTTCAGCATTGGGTCGACAGTAGTTTCCTGGTACAGCAGGAAGCAGAGATCTGTGGCACTCAGTTCAGCAGAGGCCGAGTACATGGCAGCTAGCTTGGCTGCATGCGAGGCTATTTGGATGAGGAAGATCCTCAGGATTGTTCTGGGCTGCATTTGAGCCACAAGGATTCACTCGTGATACCCCGAGTTGCATTAAAACTCTTGGCTAATCCAAGATTTCATGATAGGGTCCAAACACATCGACATCAGTACCATCATATCAAAGATTGTGTTCGGCGGAGGAATCATGATGCTTTCATATACCTCACCTGAGGACTCCAGATGCGCCATATCCCACAAGGCACTCACCAGAGCAAGTTCAATCTACTTATAAGTGTGATAGGGGCTGCAGATAATCCATATCTTGCCGAGAGGGAGTGTTGAAAATGCAATAAGATGATGGAGCTTAGTGGAAAGAAGTCGCTTTCACTAAGTGGGCCCGCAGGCTATTTTTGGCGCAAAGTCTATTTTTAGACATGTCGATCACGATTCTATGAGTTGCAGGATGCTATTTGTGGAGGGTTGGTCAAGTTGGAAAAATAGATGGACTTCTATTTTTAGACATATTGGGCGGAATCTATTTTTAGATTTCCAGTCTAAAAATAGATATGTCGAATATTATTAGCTCTTAATAATATTTGGACTATAAATATTATCTTATTCTCTTGGAGCACTTCAGTTAAGTGCACAGATGTGGCACAGGAGCTGACACAAGGAATTACGCTATTCCTGAGGGTTTGATGGCATCATATGGTTGACTTCGCTTAGACTTCACATGGTTTGGTGGAGTTAATGGGCCAGCTGGGCCAAATAGTGGAGTTGTGTTCTCATGATTTTAGTTGAACCAGTTTAGACAGTTTAATTGTGCCACAACACAGAGTATAATTAAATATTATTTGACCATTACTGGTAAAATCATTATTCAACTCAATAACACACACTACCACTACAAACTGTATGATCATCCCCCAAGGTTAGCGGAATCTATAGACAGGTAGCTAGGCCATCAAGCGGGCTTACACTGGGCCAGGCATGAGTTTTGCACCACACTTGAGGATTTGTCCATGACAATTGCAAGAAATAAGCCAAGGGGATCTTAACCTGGATCTCTATATAGATGAGGCCGGGATTGCGCACAGAGGCAAGGCAATTGGCGGTGAGTTTTGAACCAGTAACCTGTTCAAAACCGAGCTAGATTGTGGGTAACTGTATGAGAAAGTACTGAGTACTTGTGAGGAGTATTGTACTGAGTTTGTTACTTGATTTCTCCATTATAATATACACAATAGCTATGGGGTTTTCAGCTATAAGCTTTCCCCATACATACTGTGTTAATTTGTATGATGATTTGATGTGTTATCGCTTGATTTTATTTCCGCATGTTTGACGATCTGAGTGGAAGAGATTATGTGTTGCATATAAATTCGAATTGTATGTGATCAGGATAGTCTCGGTGGATAATTAATCATTATTCAGCAAATTTCTACATTGGAAACTTTGAATTTCAAAGTATATCAATCTTTGAGGATTGAAAACATGTCTTCACGTATCCACGTGCATTTATTCTCATTGTTATAAAGTCTAATAATTTTCTCTTTGTTGGTCAAAGATTCAATCATTCTTTGCAGACTTTTGATCTAGCGATAAATCAAGAAGGAATGAGATCCATTTGAGCCTCATAATATCTGCGGTCTTCTTAGGACATTATATCTATGATTGTTTTGTGGTTATTTTTATGCTAGAGGAGTTCACGAAGTTTGCCAAATAAACGCTATAAATACTATATCCTAGTGGCATAAGATCATTGTGACATTTCTGAGAGTTTTGGTATTGTAACAACGAAACATTTTTAAGATTGATTGAAATATGAAGGATGACATAAATATGGATTGACCAAGCCTAAAACAAAGAGTTGAAATCAATACTTCACAGGCTTGTATAACCTATGACGTGAATGTTGGGTCAATTTACTAAGTAAACTAACACAGGTGTGTTACTTGTCAATTCGGGTTTGTAGACTTGGAAGCATGTCCAAAATATATGGATTTAAGGTGAAGTCAATTTTAGAAGATAAATTTTACAAGTTGAAGGAAATGCATATTACAAATATATTCTAAGTTTTAAGATAAATGGAAATGCATATTACAAATATAAGATCTAACTAAAAAGTATTTTATTCAAGATGTAGTAAGCGAAGGAAGAGGCTCGTAACTTAGGACATCTTGGTTTTCCTTCCCCACGATACTATCTTCAAGAAGATAAACTTAAGAGCAGAAGTTAGTGATTTGTAGAAATCTAGAGAAGAGGCTCTTAACTTAGGAGATCTTGGTTGTCCTTCTTTACAATTTTACTCCAACAACGTTATTGTTGCATTGAAACTAGAAATTCAAGAAAGAAAACTAAAGAGCAATGGTTGATGATGTGTAGAAATTAAGAGAAAAGGCTCATAACTTAGGAGGTCCTGGTTGTCCATCTTCACATTTCTATTCCAACATTATTACCATTGCATCAAATTATAAACTAGAATTCAATAAATGTTAAAAGGATGAATTTTAGTTGTTATTCATAACTTGATAGAAAGATAATTTAACTTAAATTCTTGGTTGTCCTTTCGTATGCAAATTAGATTTAAACCAATAATCATCCAGCAATCATAGATAAATCATAACACATCTAAATGACTGAATCTTAAATCTAAAACAATAACTATTGAAACCAAACTATGTTAATTTAACCAAAGTGTACTTAGCTTGGTATGGGGGCCCTCCACCCTTTCCTTGCACACTTGAAGAAATCTTCAGATAAAAAAAATTTAATAAATCATACACAACATGAAAAACAAATAGAATAGTAGAACTAGTTCTTCAAATTATCTCAAAGTCTCCTAAAGTCTCAATACAAAATTAAATATATTCTACATGCTTGAATGGTCCATAAACTTTGTTTAAATAGGAAAATCATAAAAAAAAAATTGCTATAATGTATCTAACAGTCCTATCAATCCTAATCCCATCCATATAAGTTGAAATCATCCATTTTGGTTCACAAAATCAGGAGAAATCCCACAAAATAATAAATCTGCCCCTTTTTACTAGGGATTCTTGAATGACAAGTCAAGTTTGATCAATGTTGATCGGCATGTTTTTTCTCAATTTGACTGAACCAATAGGTGTTTCTCCATCTGAGGTTCCCAAGATTTCTAAATATATGCTCAGATCTCGCCCAGGTTTCATGCCCATATGACTTCAATGAAGCTATTACGAGAATTTTTAATGCAGTCCAAAAATTACTCTTAAAACCCAATTTTTACAAAAAATTCTAAAAATTGAAAAACTTAACTTAATTACCTAAATATGCAAAAGAAGACTAAAATGAGGCATTTGTGGGTGAAATAAGATGGAATATCGTGGTAAATAGATGGATTTAGGATAGGAAAAAATGACCAAAATTGAGGGCCAACAGTGATATCTCCAACATCTTTAGAAATATTCCATACATATATTTGTGAAATAAAGCCGACCTGTACATATAAAGACACAATTTACCAATGCTCATTCTCTGCAGTCAGATGATGGCTTCAATTTTAATAATCAACATTTTGCAAATTAAAAGTAGTATTGGTCCATCTATATTTGGGAACATTCTTTGTCATTCATCCTTGTTACAAGCACTTTTTACTCTGAATAGGACATTTATGCTGAAGTTACGGCATCCTCACATGACATAGTCCAGTCACTAAGAAGTTTAACACTTATAGGCATGGCTCCCACATTTAAGGCTTCTCATATATAGCAATCAAATTACATCATCAACATGGCTGCAATGGTCACTTTTGTTACAATGCTCAAGCTTTGGTGGTAAAGCCTATATAGTCTAGCAGTAAGGGCTTTATTCTCATTCTGCAACAAGGGTTTCATTATTTGAAATAAAGCCTCTTTCACAATGGTCTCATATTGGCAGAATTCTATAGTGGCATCTCTTCCAACATTCTTATCGTCAAGGGAATTACTATAGGGAATTTGTTGTCATCATTACTTCATTTACCATCTAGAATAAAGAATATCATATCCTATAATAAGGGATTTCATTATTTGTAAAGGTTTTCATTGTGTAGGGTTTTAAAGGCTTGGTTTACTAATCAATATGCAACAATAAAGGGTTCTTCCAGTCCAACATTTGCAGGGTATCATAATTAGTTGTAAGGGAAGAACTATTTCATCATTCATCTCATTGGCTTTATTACTACAACAGTTTGGAAAGAATAAGTCACTTGTCATCAGTTCAAAACTTGTGGTAAGGGATTTTTCAAGGCTTTATAGTAAGGTTTTTTGGATTTCATTTTTTTTTTTTATGTAAGTGGGTCGTTTTCATTGGTACGAGAGCCCACATTATTTATATTTAATCTATTAGCATTTTATTGGTGGTTGGGTGGTTCTAGGAAAGTGGTTGAAGTTTTTAGTGTCTGTCATTCCTGTCAGTCACCAGTGATCAAATTATGCTCTTTAACATGGTTGATAGGGTCATAGGTCTAATTTTTATAGTTTCAAATAGGCTTTCAAATAAAATTTGATCATTGGTTAGTCATCTAGGTCATTATTACTACCTCCATTCTCATGGTCAATAAATATTATCATGGTCGGGTCATTATTCCTTGGAAGAGTGTCTTGGTCATCTTGGTCATCATTCTAGTTATCACTCCATATAGTGTCATCATTAGGTCATATTACCAAATTTCATGTAAATATTTCATGTCATTATTAAAGTCACCATTAGAGGGAGTATTAATTATGTATAATAAGGTTTGAAGTTGTAGTTCACAAGTTTATCAAGTCATTTTATGAAAAGACAAGGTGGGGCAACATCACCACCTAAGACAAAATCGACTTCGAGCCATTAAAAAGACCAACAAAGCATGTCATTTGCTCATTTCTCTCTCACAAGACATCTCTCTGCCATCAAATTGTATCCCAACTCTAAGAGCAACCAAACTTATTCTTGAAAATATGAATTTTCCTGCTACGTTGCGCTTTTCTCAGTTGCGTTGCGCTTTTCTCCAAGGTGTTTCGTTTTTCTCAAAAGAGCACGATATTTCTTCTACAAAGTTTTATTCATCAGCTACATGTTCCAACTCATCAAAAACAAGTAAGTGTGTTACCTTAGTCCCTCATATACCTCTCTTTAGCTTCATTTCATGCTTGAAAGCTCAGAAAATCACCTTCTCCTAGTGTTTGTTGTGCTTTTGGTCTCATAGTGTCTTTGGTTCATTTGCTGAGAAAAACCCTAAAATTCCTGCTCAAAAATCCTCCCTCACCTTCCATACACCTTCCTTGACACTTCTCCTCATATTTTTCCCTCATTTCCATCATTTCCCTACAAACCCTAGCCTACACTACACTTTCCTAGGAGAGGACTATGTTTTTCATTTTTATACCCTTTCCCCTCACTCATTTCCCAGATTTTCACCTCCCTACATTCCCTAACATCTATCCCTAACCCCATAAATTTTCCAAAGAGTTTAGACACCCTCAAACCCCTTGATCTCCCTCCATTCCAAAAACTGCTCCAAATCCCCTCTTTTCCTAAAAACTAACCCTAATTCCCCTTCCTAGTGAGCTAGGGTTTCACGTGGATCCAAAGACCACTGATTAGAGGAAGCATAAAGGAGGTAATATCATCATATATGAACCCACTATAGTACATGATATCACGGCTTCACCATTTCTCAAGAAGTCATTCCAAGATGCAGGTTGCCTTGTTTTCTGCCAAAATATTGAATAATTTGGTTTTAGTGATAAATTAACAAGCACCTTTGCAACCGGTCTAAGGAGGGATAAGAAAAATATTGTAGGGGTTGTTTTTACTATTTCAGCAGAGGCCATTTCCATGGCCACTGGGATCCCAAATAATGGAGAGCTCTGGTTCAAAAGGATAGACCTAGATATTGAAAATTACAAGATGTTTTTGAAGCCTCCTTACAAAGCAACTCCAAAGCATATTTTTCCTTTTAGACACTTGCTTGATAAGTATGCCCCTCTCATGAAGATTATCATGAAATATTTCACATGTGAGGGTAGGTTTTCAAGGATATATCAGTACCATGTTAGACTTTTGATGCATTTCACAGGTATTAAACTTCTTAACCTACCTCACTACCTCTACAAAACTTGGTCAAAATGGCATAAAAAGTACCTAGCAAAGGGAAAGATCATCAAGCAAGATTTTTCGTTCATGGCTTGGTGAAAATAATTGTTTTCCATCAACTTACACAGTTCAAATTGTCTTGGGAGGCATTCATGCAACCAACCTCTCTTTTGCCTACTCCAATTCAATCAAGTAGTCAGTCTACACCTTTGACATCACCAAGACAACAAGAAGTGGGTTCCATAAGAAAACTTGTAACAAAAAAACATAGGGCTGAGGTGACTAAAACATATACCAGAGTAAAGAGGTTGATGTTTTCTCCGAGCAGTGTGGGAAGGGCTAAGCCTACATCAATGGAAAAAGAGACATCAACACAGCAGAATGAGGCACCATTGCAAGAGGAGGAACATGAACATTTGACACTGACATGGAAGACCTAGAGATGCATGAAGAGTAAAAGTAACCTGTGAAAACTATAAAATAGAAGCAAGTTGAAATTAGAGAGCTCAAAGACAAACTATCAAAGGAAAATTTCATGATTATATTTCTTCAGCAGTATAGAACAAGAAGCTCCAAGTAAAGCAATATTTGCTTAGCAAACCCAAGGAAAATTTGGACAAGGAGGATGTCAAAGGTAAGTCATTGACTGATGTTGAAAAGCTTGAGAATAAGGAAGTGAAAATAAAACCTAGGAGGCCAAGAACAAGAGGTCTCAAGAGGCAGGAAGAGCAAGAAACTGAACCATCTCCATCACTAGGTCAAGATGATTTTGATGATTTGATTGCAGCAGAAATTGAACAAGACAAGGAATTTTGGCTTGAAAAGGTCAATTATCACTTGCAAAAGCTTCTCAAGAATGAAAACCGGGAAAACAAGCTTCAGAGGCACATGGCAATGCATTACTGCACTAGGAATAAAAAAATTCAAATTAGGGTCAAAAGCTTGAAGAGGAAATTGAGGAAAACCATAATTAAGAAAAAAAAGAAGGATAAGCTTGATTTGTTTGCTGAGGGCTCTCTCATTTCCTAGAAAATTATTTTCGAACTTAAAGGGGCAAGTCTAGACCATTTTTTAAGGAAATTTTGAAAAAGTTTGAAATTTTGTGATTTTTGGCTAAAACAGGAAATTCATGACAGCCAAAAAGCAGCGCCTTGGCATTGCGCTTTTCCCTGAGGGCTCCCAATCACAAAATTTTTATATTGGTGGATATATTATGACCTGAAAATGTCATATATCTAGTTTTTGTGCCATGTCAAATTTCTAGGTAGAAGAAAAATGCAAAAAACATGCTAAAAACCCACTTTTTGCCATTGTTTTCACCCTTGCGATGTGATTTTCGAGTGACCTTGGGAGAATCCATTTTTCTCAGCCTTGGAGAGGCCATTTTGCTTGCTTAAGGACTCTATAGAAAATTAGACATCATAATATTTCCAATGGTACCTTCAGATCAACATTTGGAGCACAGGAAGTCAATCAAAATTTCCCTGCAAGTTGGCGTTGCGCTTTTCCCAGATGGTGCTGCGCTTTTCCCTAGAGGTCAAATTTTTGAGTTTTATCAGTAAAACATGGTTTTTCGTGATGTAATTTGTCTTGTTTTGAGTTGACATGATGTAAATGAATGTAATTGATCTTGTTAATGTAAATCTGATATAATTATGAAGGTCATTAATGATAGAAAGGTCAATCAAAGGCTAAAAGGAGAGTTTGTTTTAACCTCCCTAGTCTTAGGTTTGGTTAGAGAAAATTGTGTAAAATTTTTCTATCATGAGGAATTCGATCCCTGAGAGAGGGGAAGATGGTTTTCGGTCTATATGTGGCTTTCTTTCATTCAGATTCAAGGTTGTACATCAGAGAGTAGAAGGCTTGGAGCTTTGTGTACAATTTATTTTTGCAGAAATACAAGGCTAGTTGCAGCTATTATATAGGGATTCATGTGGTATGATTTTGTGGAAGTGTTTTTTCTTCTATAAATCACTTTTATGAATGCTTATTTATCCTTTCCATATCTTTTCTTTCAATGGTCTTCCTATAAGTTTTTAAACAAAATTCTCAAGTTTATGCTCTATTTTGGTAGGAATTTCATGTCTATGTTCACCTTATGATAAATGAATTCATACTTGTCATGATCATTTTGAACCTTTGATTTTACACCCTACACTACAATTGACCATCTCAAAGTGTCACTGAACATACCTTCCATGCCCCTTTGTATCCCTACAACTGAAATCTTTGAGACCTGACCTAGTTTCATTAATATCTCCTCTTGATCCAGCTAAAACCCTAAATTTAAAAACCCTGGAGCTCAATACCTAGCCTAATATCTTTTACCCTATTCTGTCATCTTTTTTTTATGAGATCACAGAGAGAGCCCTCTCTGAATTGTTAGGGCTATCTACTGAATTCTAAGTGGTTCGAGGTTACCTCCATCGATTTCCATTCTCAAACTTGGGACATTGTGGAGGATAACATTTTTGGCGTCGTTGTCGGGGAACGAAAGATCACATCTTCCCTGGGATTTCACGACAAATTAATTGAGACCTAAGCCTGTGGGTGACAAGACCTAGCTTTCAATAAGGCTAACTTACATTTGCAGAGTCAAAGTGCAGTTTTCAGAACTGGCTCCTAAGAAGTTTACAAGATCAAACCCTGATCCTAATCCACCATCTTTGGTTGAATACCCAGAGAGGATTCTGAAGAAACAAAGATCACAAATCCAGCAAATTGACTCAATTTCACCATCACTGGTAAGATCTATTTCACTTCCTTTTGATTTGAATACTCTACAAGATTTACCTTTCAACATCAAGTTTGAGCTTTCATTTTTCAGAACTATATCTGAAACTTCACTTACGGAAACAGTATATGATCCTGTCAAAAATGAATTGAGTCCACCATATTTAGAGTCTGCATATGAAATTGATAGGAAGGTTTGGTCCCAATTCTACAAGCTTCAAAAATTGGCCAATAACTTACAATACACCTCTGAGAAAGCCTATATTCAGTATCAACAAGAAAGTTTGTTTACTCCTACATTCTTACCTTCATCATCTTATTCAGTTGCTGCAACATCTTCCACTCCTTATTCATCACTTCCTACAAATACACATCCTCAAACAACACCTCCTATTTTTACTCCTGCAAAACCTTCCGCAACATTCATGGTGATATTTGGCCCTTCAATCTTACCTTCCCAGCTCACTACTTTACCCCAAGGGTGAAAGGCTCCCTTTGTTTGATGGGACAACAAAGGTTACAACCTTGTAACATATGGTGAAGGTCACTAACTTCATCGATCTTGAAGAGATCAACAATGATGATGAAAAGATGAGGGTAATTTCCCAAAGTTTTTCAAGAGATGTGAAGACATGGTTTCGTAATTTGACTCCAATTTTAGTTGAAAATCCACAACAATTGATTGATTTGTTATTAGCCAAATGGGAAGATGTTAGGTCCCTATATTACTAGTGTAGTCCCTTATTTTTGTTAGTGTAGCCCCCTTATTGTTATGGTTGTACCCCTATAGTCCCCATATTGATATTATTGTGCCCCATAAAAGCCCATTATTGTTATTGTTTTTCCCTTACATTATTATTTTTAGGTCGCCTAGGATTATATTGTGAGCCCATGGACTCCTATATATAGAAAGGAGGTTTGGTCATTTGTATCATCCAATAATTGTTCATTTATGTAATGTAAATGAGGTTTCCCCCTACAATTGGCTAATTTCTAAGGCGTTGATCTCACTTTTCTTCTATTTTTGGAGTTGGTTTCATAACATTCGGTATGAGAGCTTTGGATTCTAGGGTTTCGCTGCTTCAAATAGGAAATCATGTAGTTTTCGCTATAACTTTTTTCTACGAAGTTTCAGAAGCTAAAAAAGAAACCCATTTGCGAAGCAATCCTGAGGAACTTCGTTTAAAAAATTTAGATCTTGGTTCGTAATATTTTCGGAGATATGATATGTGGAAGTTACGGTTTGTGCAGGTTCCCCAATTTCATCTCAAAGCAGTGACCATGGGAAAATCATCATAAATATCTCTCTAAGAATCAGATTGAAATTCTGTAAAAAGTGGCCAAAATTACACTAAACGTGGTTTCCTATGTATAAATTTCAAATTCGAAGGAGGAAAGAGTGACACGTGGCATGTCGTACAAGTTCGCTCTACTGAACTAGTCCATAATTAGGACATTGTGGGAGATTGGGCATAACTTTGTCTTGAGGAATCCAAATCAGGTCAGACCTATGGCATTGGAAACAAGATTTAGAGGGATACTAAAGTACCGAAGATAAAATCTTGGGGATCCAAAATTACAGAGACACATCAGTTTCAATATCGAGCTCCTCAAAAGAAAGAAAAATGTGTGTATTTTTTTTTTAAAATGCATATGTCTTGTTTGAAAAAACAGTTTGAAGTGATTCAAAGGGCATATTGAGGCATAGATATCAGTATTGGGTTCCAAAATGCCCCCTCAAAATAATTCAACACCCATTGAGCCCTCAGAATACTCTATTATGACTCATGAATATGAAGAAGTGCAACATGATATATCAAAATTACAAGACCAAGTGCACCAAATTTCGCTCTCGCAAAGAGTAACAAAAAATGAAATGGAAGTTTAGAAGAAAGGCATGGAAGCTAAGATGGATGGTTTGAAGAAAGGCATGGAAGCTAATATGGATGGTTTGAATAATGGCATGGAAGCTAAGATGGATAACATCGACGAAAAAATGAAAGGAAACATGGAAGACATGAAGAATGATTTAAAAGAAGACATCTAAGGCTTGAAGGGAGGTTTGGCAAAGTGGATACAAGAAATTATTCCTAATGGCAAAAATGTAGTAGAGGAAACTCATAATGAGAACACAATAAATGTTAATCGTGATTTCATAAACTCTAATGTTCGATTGAAGACCCACCATATTCCAAAGATCGATATGAGGAATTTTGATGGCAAGGACCCTGTAACATGGATACTAGAGATGGAGAAATATTTTGATCTCCATAATGTGAAAAACACACAAAAGGTATGAATTTCAACTTTATATTTAGAAAAAAATACATTTGTATGGTATCGATGGATTTTTTGTTGTAAAAAAATTGTCACTTGGTCAATTTTTATGAAGGAAATGATAGCACATAATGAGGATACAAAGAGTGACACCTTATTTAGCCAATAGATAAATCTAAAACAAAAGGGTTTAATGGTGGAGCACATTGAGGACTTCCAAAAATTGAATCTAAGAGTAATTGATATTCCAGAGGAACACGGGATTGATGTCTTCATAGGAACTTTAAAGGATAACATCCAACATGAGGTTCGCCTTTGGGAACCTGATTCATTGGAGAAGCCATCCAAGTTGGCAAGAAAGATTGAAATTAAAATTATGGCGACAAGGAAGCCTACCACTCACATCTGTAAATATGGAAGTGTTGCAACTCCTAGACTTCCAAAACCTACAAGGTTGACACCACAAAAATTGGAAGAAAAAAGAGCAAAAGGGCTTTGCTACAGTTGTGATAGCAATACACTAAAGGTCATAAGTGTACTGAGAAGAAATTATTTTAGATAGATTGTGAAGAAGAGGAAGAAAATGAACAAAAAACTTCAAAAGAAGAGGATATACACCAGGAACCAACCCTAGTTAAGGAATAAATGAGTCTGACCATATCCTGTAATGCATTGACAGGAATTACCACTCCTCAAACTCTCAATATAGAAGGACATATCAAGAAGAAAAATGTAATAGTGTTGATTGATTCGGGTAGTAAAAATATTTTTTTTCGTTGTAAGGTAGCCAAGGAATTGAATTACTTCTTATATCCAACACCACAGTGTCAAGTTATGGTTGAAAATGGAGGAACTATAAATTGCTCTGGAAAATGACATAATATCAAGCTAACCATGGGGGAATATGTATTTAATAGTCAAATGATTTCCATTCTAATGGGAGGTGCTGATGTTGTACTAGGAGTACAATCATTACAATATTTGGGGACGGTAGCTTTTAATTTTCAAGAACTTTTCTTGAATTTTTTTTCAGAAGGAAAGGAAGTTGAATTTCGGGGTATCGCAGGGAAGCTGGGAAAGATAATAAGCTCCAATGTCATGACAAATATTCTAAAGAAAGAACAAAAAGGCATAATTTCACAATTATTCTCACTTGAAGTTCCAACATCAAAATCATCTATTTCTCCAGATCTCTAAAAAATCTTGGACAATCATTCCAAGGTGTTTGAAACTCCCAAAAGACTCCCACCTATTCGTGATCATGATCATGCAATTCATTTGATTCCACGTAGTTTTCCTCCAAACATCAGGCCTTACAGATATCCTTATGTTCAAAAGAGCGAAATTGAATGTATGATTGCAGAAATGTTAGAGGCTAGTATAATTCAACCTAGTCAAAGTTATTTATCTACTCTAGTAGTATTGGTGCACAAGAAGGATGGATCATGGTGCATTTGTCCAGATTATAGGGAGCTCAATTAGCTCACTATTAAAGATAAATTTCCCATTCTTGTGATTGATTAATTATTGGATGAATTACATGGAGCAATTTATTTTACCAAGTTGGATCTTCGTTCAGGATATCATCAAATTAGAATGAAGACTGAAGATATTCCGAAAACGGAATTTTGAAATCATGAGGGTCATTATGAATTTTAGGTCATGCCTTTTGGCCTTACCAATGCACCTTCTACATTTCAAGGGTTGATGAATTGCATTTTCAAACCCTTAGTCAAAAAATTTTTGTTAGTATTTTTTGATGATATTATAATCTACAGCAGGTCTTGGAAGGATCATGTTAAACATGTTGACAAGGTGCTCAAACTATTGGAGGAGAAACAATTATATGAAAAAACCGCCAAATGTTTCTTTGGAGTACAAGAGGTGGAATATCTAGGTCATATTGTATCTCAGGAGGGTGTTGAGCTATACCCTAACAAAATTAAAGCCATTAAGGAATGGAAATTCCCCACAACCATAACGCGGTTGTGAGAATTTCTCGGTTAACAGGGTATTATCGCAAGTTTGTTAAGAATTATGGGAGAATATAAGCAACTCTAACAACATTATTTAAGAAATATAAATTTGCATGGACTCCTGAAGCAACTAAGCACTTTGAACATATTAAAGAGGAAATGTGCCTAGCACCAATCTTAGCTACTCCAAACTTCACAAAACCTTTATTGTGGAATGTGATGCCTCAGGAAATGGAATTGGTGTTGTTTTAATGCAAGAAGGAATACCCATTACTTTTGAAATCTATCCAATCAAAGGAAAGTATTTACAAAAAGATATTTATGAGAAAGAAATGTTGGCAATACTACATGCACTGAAGAAATGGCGATCTTACCTAATGGGAAGACACTTCAAGGTAAAAATTGATCATGATAGTTTTAAATAATTTTTGGAACAAAGACTATATTCAGAAGAGCAGAAAATGGGTCGCAAACATGTTGGGTTATGACTTGGAAATAATCTACAAAAAAGGGAAGCTAAATTTGGTTGCAGATGCACTCTCAAGAAAGGATGAGGAGGTGGAAGCATTACTTTGTGCCATTTCTATTATCCAACTAGATTGGATAACCGAAGCAAGGGAGGAATGGAAGAATGACAAAGAAGTATGGACACTCATTCAAAAGTTGCAGAAAGATACCAGTACATCTGATACATTTAGTTGGAAAAATGATTCTTTATGGTACAAAGATCGCTTCCATCTTTGTAAGAATTCCCAACTAAAACAAAAGATTATTTTTAAATTGCACACCTCTCCCGTAGGAGGACACTCAGGATTTTCAAAAACTTACCACAGGGTGAAGAAAGATTTTTTGGGGATGGCCTTAAATATGATATTCAAAAGTTTGTGGTGGAATGTTTGGTTTAGCAAAAAAATAAAGTTGAGACAATTAAGACCCTGAGTCTGCTACAGCCTTTATCCATTCCAAGTCAACGTTGGGAGGAGGTTTCAATGGATTTTATCACAGGTTTACCTAAGTCTGAAGGAAAGAGTGTCATCATGTTGGTAGTTGATGGACTTACCAAGTATGCACACTTTTGTACATTATCTCGTCCATTTAAAGCAAGTACAGTTGCTACTGCATTTATGGAAACAATTCAAAAGCTACATGGAAACCCAAAGATTATTGTAAGCGAAAAAAGATCCCATCTTCACTGGAAATTTTTGGACAGAATTATTTTCTTGTTTGGGTAGTCAACTAGCTCATAGATCATCTTTTCATCCTCACTCCGATGGGAAAACTGAGATAGTGAACAAATGTTTGGAAGGATATCTTCATTGCTTCGTATCTTATAAAAAAACACAATGGGTCAAGTGGTTACCTCTAGCTGAATGGTGGTATAACACTTCCTTCCATACTGCGACAAAAATGACCCCATTTATGGCACTTTATGGATATCATCCACCGTCCATCACATCATCTTTAAGAGAAAATTCTAAGGTTCAAGTAGTGGAAGATCACATCGAGCATCCACAACAAGTTCTCCAACTCTTAAAGGATAAGCTAAATTTGGCACAAAATCGAATGAAACAACAAGTAGATCAACATCGCAGTGAGAGAAGTTTTGATGTAGGAGACTGGGTATTTTTACGGCTACAACCATACAAACAAATGTCCCTTAATTAAGCTAAGAAGGATAATAAATTATCGCCAAAGTACTATGGTCCTTAAAAGGCGTTGAAAAATATTGGTACTATGGCATACAAATTGGAGCTTCCTTCTTCTTCTCGACTGCACCCAATTTTCCATGTTTCATGCTTAAAGAAGGTTATAGGTGACAAACTTCTAGTTCAAACAATATTTCCAGAACTTAATGAGGAAGGAAAAATACTATTGGAACATGAAGCAGTTACAGAAACAAGAACTCAACAGCTACACAATCGATCAATTTCAGAGTATCTCATCAAGTGGAAGAACTTACCCACTGAAGATTCCACATGGGAGGATAAGAATTTTATATAGAAGCATCCAGAGCTACTCAAGCATTGAGGACAACACTTTCTTGAAGGAGAGGGGCATGTTAGGTCCCTATATTACTATTGCAGTCCCTTATTATTGTTAGTGTAGCCCCCTTATTATTATTGTTGTACCCATGTAGTCCCCATATTGGTATTATTGTGCCCCATAAAAGCCCACTATTCTTATTGTTGTCCCTATATTACTAGTGTAGTCCCTTATTTTTGTTAGTGTAACCCCCTTATTGTTAATTTTGCACACCTGTAGTCCCCATATTGGTATTATTGTGCCCCATAAAAGCCCACTATTGTTATTATTTTTCCCTTACATCATTATTGTTAGGTCGGCTAGGATTATATTGTGACCCCATGCACTCCTATATATAGAAAGGAGGTTTTTTTATTTGTATTATCCAAGAATTGTTCATTTATGTAATGTAAAGGAGGTTTCCCCCTAGAAGTGGCTGATTTCTAAGGCTTTGATCTCTCTTTTCTTCTATTTTTGGAGTAGGTTTCATAACAGAAGAAAAGAAGAATCCACTTCAGATTCTTGTTGAATATGATGCTTTGAGAAGGAATCCCAATTAGTTCATGCAAGATTTCACTTCCCGATTCAACAAGATATTCAATTGAATTCCAAATGACATCAAGCCTCCTCCTGGCTTAGCTTTGTTACATTATCCGGATGCCTTCGATCCCAACATGGCCTATCAACTCAAGGAAAGGATTCCTACAACTAACGAAAAGATGTGGAGAAATGTAGTGAGTGTGGAGGCGAATTTGATGAGTAAGAAATCAAAAATGAAAACAGAAAGAAGGGTAATAATTAAAGAGGAGTGATCTACTTCTTCAAATGGTAAGCCAGACTCTTTGATCATAACTGTGGAGAAGATGAGGGAAATTATGACAGTATCAGATAGGCAAACAAAAAATCAGATCCGAAATCCCAATTTCCAAGGACAATAGCAATAGTTACCTCAACTCAGGATCAAATAAAGAGATCAGAGAGGCCAGGATCAGTAAGCACATCAACAGATTAGAAATCCACTTCAGAAAAACTATGCTCAAGCACTTGAAGAAGGAGAAGAGATTCTTGAAGAGAATCATCTTTTAGATAATGATGGGCAACCTCTTTTATTAATGAAAGATGAAAAATACACTCAAGAACTTGAGGTTGATCAATCTGATGATCAGAATTTTTTTCCTTCAAATGGTGATATGATAGTAGCAGGGATAGAAGATTATCAGAGAGATTTCCACAGCACATGTAACACATGTATCACATGTACACAATAGTACATGCATCACATGTACACGACACCATGTGTACATAGCAGCCTGCACACAACATCACATGCACACAATGCCATGTGTACAATTGTGCACATTGCACCAGATGCACATAGCACCATATGTACATCACGCACACAACACCATATGTATATAACATTGCATATTCAAAATGTATGTAGCACCATACATACACAGCACCGCATATCCAAAATGTGCATTGCACCATATGCACACAACACCACATAGCCAACATGCGCACAATATGATATGTACACAACACCGCATATCTGACATGTACATAGCACCATCTATACCTAGCACTGCATATGCAATATACACATAACACCATATAGACATACAACATCATATGTACACAATACTACATATGCAACATTACACATCACCATAGATACAATCATTGAATATACAACATGCAAAACATATACAAAATAGTAGTACTACACATCCATAGACCACACACTTACCCCACAAGAAATTTTGCTTCTAGTGTCTTTACACTATCCATGCTTATCCTAGTATGATGTAGATCACACTACCTTCACTTCGTTGATGTACCCCTCGGCATTACCTGTCCATAACATAAACATAGGCATAGTACAAGCATGTAACATTAAATCATGTCCATAGGATACTGACACCATAGATCTTTCAAGCCTACTTTGCCACTTGATTCCTTGTAGCCAAGAACCTCGTCATGCATTCACCTACATAAGCAATCACTCCACAAGAATGATCCTTGAAAACCATGTCGTACAGTGACATAGATACATACATACGTACATATATAATCATTAGCATAAATCAATCATGATCATGTCATACAACGACATACATACACACATATATACATATAAACATTCAGCATCAAACAAGCATGATCCATGAAAACCTTGTCAGGCACGACATACATACATACATACATGTATACATATATAAACACTAGCATAATCATGATCACATAATAATTACCAGATATCATAAGGGTTAAGAGAACTTTCTCATTTGTGCACAACATGCACAACGTTGAGAACAACGAGGTAAAGTGAATGTATCTAAGATGTTATATGCCTTGGCTATGTTGGGAATTGTTGTTCCCAACATAGACAAGGGATATAACATCTTAGATACATTCACTTTACCTACTCTACCACCATCCATTACGACAGTGGACTCAACCAGTCCATCTGATTGTCATATTCTTACTTTTCATTGCACTTACTCATGCATTGAGCTCCATTTGTGCCTTGCATTACCTGTTTGATTTCATTTAGCTCTTCCTGAGCTCCATTAAATTTCTCTTTCCCCAAATAAATGTCCAAGACTCTCAAAACATAAAAGACAAGGACAAGAGAAAACAAGAAGAAGAACATGAAAACCAAGGAAATACGACACCGCAACAAAGTGGCATGATCATGCACTAGATGAAATCAAGACCAAAAATCAAGCACAAACAAATCAAAAATACCAAAAGCACGGGACTAGCAACAAACACCATGACTAAATCCCCATGGTTCCCAATTCTTCCAAAGGAAAGCTCAACCGGAGCACTCTTCAAGATTTCATGGAAGTCTCTTTTCCATGCAATCCCTTGCATCACATTGCCATAAACACATAATTGCCAGCACATAAATAAATATACCAATATGCTAGTTATCTTACCTTGTTGGGCCAATCATGTTGCCTTGTAACTAAACACACACATGTTATCCATATGTATAAACATCAATACAACATATCTATCAATTCGAAATCAACATTTACCAAGGTTAACAACCATGTCATAATCCATCGGTCAACTCACATTCATCGGTCATACTGCCTAATGCTACAACTATCACCTACTTACACTCAGCTACATAGCGTCCATCCCAACACATGTGTGTTAGTATAACCATCTTAAAACAATACCATTTCTTCATGCAATCTTATAGATACAAACTCATATCATGCAATTTAATCAAACACTCAAACAACTTGCCAATGTACAATGCTAAATAAATCAACTAGATGATGTAACAGACACCAAATCACTCAAACACCAAATAGATGACATAATCAAACAATTAAACATCAAGTACACAACGTAAGAAAACTCATACCTTGATGTATCTTAGGGGAGGCTATCTTATATGCACAATCAACCTATATTATCACATTATAACTTCATGACACATCAACTCAACCAAAATAAGATCACAATATCCATAATAGTAACTAGATAACATGTTCACATCATAGACTCAAAAACAAATGCCATTCATGCATAGCAATCACATATGCACAATTAGTCTAGATTAGTACAACACACTATCATAATTAATTCAAATCATATCTAAATGTATTAACCCTAACCACCTGCATAGACCAATCCAAATCAACATGATACACATAACATAAAGATCTTAATGTGATAACCCTAATTTTCAAGTTACTAGAATATAACAACAACAAGTTATATATCATGTTCATCAACCATAATGCATATGACTACTCTGATGAACTAGAATTTATCATAAATTTAACTGAAATATCAATGGAATGACCAACATATAAGTAACCCTAATGTTTACAACAATCATAAATCACATACCTGCATGTCGAGCATACAACCTTGTATGATGATCTACTCTTACTCCAAAGTCCATTGTTGCAAATTCACTTTAATGATTTACATCTCCTACTCTATCTTAGCCAACACATTAGCATCATAACATACCAATACCATCATGATGACCTAATTGCATGGCCAATATGTGACCTAGCATAAACAAAAAATGCATACACAATATGTATAAAAATGTAAGCAAGTGTGCATGAACAATACACAAGCATGAGCAACACATAACCAGTCATACACTCATGACAACATGCTAATGACAACATTGTAAACACTTCCATGGCGATGCAACTACCACCAATACCAACACAAAATGGATGCAAAAAACACATATAGACTATAAGCATACTAAATATGCATGCAACCAACATAAACACATGATCCACACACCACCCATCGGTCTGAGAGCTGAACCATGCTTTGATACCACTCTGTAATACCCTCTTCCCACATCTACCCAAGTAACCAGCTAGTCGGGGTAAACATGTGATGAGAGGCTACTAATATTACATTCAACCTCCTAGATGACCTTAAGGAAGTGGAATCGATGGAAACACCAAAATCACACCTTACACTGCAACATTGACATCCCCAGGAGGTAACCCAACCTCCCAAGGCCTTGTTCACCGAGGGGGGATTGACTTTTATCCTCTTTGAGGCTTAGCCACGGGCTTGTAAGGGCAAGGTAGCGGCTATAGACCCTATATTCATAGGCTAGCCTTGTCAAGGTAGCGGCTAAGGCCCAAACAACGAATTTTCCTCTTGTAGATTCGGGATATGTGCCACATTTTTAGCCCCTAAGCCCAGGTCACTGCCTAGAACTTTTTGTAACTTCAAGAGAGGATAAATAACAATAAAAAAAACATATGGAAGCAATCACATCAAACGAAACTCATCTGACCCCACCCAACCATGACAGGAATTTCATCAAACATGTCACAAACATAGCATCTACAGGGATGAACAACAAATTTAAACGATAGGGTCTCTTTCTTATCTAAGAATGGATAAGAAGCATTTCTCCCCTACATCATAAGCTAGCATACAATCAATTTGACCATAGATAAATTGTGCATTCGTTTACATGTGAAAACATGGATATATCCATACCTCATAACTGTCACAATACATGCTTACAAATAGCATAATACCATTAGAAATTTCATGGATACATTAGCAATAGAATCCATATATAAACCAATGCATATATTCATCAAATACCAAGGCATTGAATCTTTCATTACTAAATGTAAAAACCAACCTGGAATGGGACTTCCACGTTCCACCCGACCATAAACATGGATGAACCAAATCTCACTTTATCCAGTCACCCCTGTGCCATATTCCAAGCATGAATGTGGGATTTTTTCAAACACATCAATCAACACCAAACCATGGTTCCAGAGACCAAACTGTCTCAACCCAAAACTAGTGATTCCACCTCACAATATGACATCACTAACCAACACGGATTGGTCTCTATCCAAGCTGCTTCAGGGCTCCAGAGTGTTTGTTCCAACCAGGGATTCCAGGACTAGTAACTCAACCCCAACTCTTATAGGGCTTCCAGGACTAGTAACTCAGCCCACCTAGGGCTTCCAGAGCGTTTGTCCAACCATGGCTTCCAGGAGTAGTAACTCAACCCATAGTTGTATGTTTGGCTTCTAGAGTGTTTGTCCAACCAAGGCTTCTAGGAACTGATAAATCAACCCAACAGCTAATGGAATCGTAAGAACCAACCAGAAAAAAATCAATGGAAACAAACCCATAATACCATGGTTGTCCAGGAAATTGAAAGGCTAGGAAAATCCACTGTCAATCTCAGCCATCCTCCATGCCCATGACAGATCATAATAAAGAAACCACAATAAATACCATGCAATCCAAAACTAGTGAGGAAATCATACATGGAACTCAGTACCTGCACTCAGAACCTGCTGTAGATGTTGATCCCGATGTCCTCTTGTGCTTTCCTGCTCTCTCCAAATCTCCAAATATTGCACTCTCTAAGAGTGCTCCAAGAATACTCTAAGTTGTCAAGAGTATGAGAGAGAGAGAGAGAGAGAAAAATGAGAACTCCAAAACCGAATTGACCAAACCTTGCCCACTGAGCCTTTTTATTAATGAGGCCTCCAATTTCTTCATTTTCCTCCACACATGCAACTTGTGACTTTTCACCTTCTGTTTCTCCTAATTTCCACTATTTTCATAAATAAAATGTCAATTAATGACTCATGCCTTTCCAAAGCCTTTTCCTTTGCCTTTTCCAATTCCCTTTAGCCATAATAAACCGAATGAACACCCACTATGATGTTTTTCCCACCATTCAGCTTAGAATATGTGCCCCATCACCGTGATCTTATATATTTTTACATGAATTTTTTTACCAGGGTTGTTACATTTTCATAAATAAATGTGCCAAAAATACTTTTTGCCTCTTTAATTCCTTAGCCATAGCCTTTTCCAAATTCCTTAGCCATAATAAATCATGCGAACACTTGCACTATGATGTTTTTCCCAACATTCAGCTTGGAATACGTGTCCCATCAACTGTGGTTATTATTTTAAGTTTATTACATGGAAATTTCACCAAGGTTGTTACATAACCCTCCCCCTTGGGGGACACTGTCGTTGGTGTTCAATCACACATATACCTTAGCAACACCACTGAAAATCCAACATACTGCCCATGGAGCTTTATAACATAGCTCAATGTAGCATTTACAATGATCACCCTATTGTAAATAATCCAACATGACATCACAACAACACTACAACTATAATGACATGACACCCATACCTGTTATTGGAGCTTTATAACATAGCTCGTGGCGGCATTTACATCCATATACATGTGTACATATACCCAAACATCACATCAAAACATATATCAAGGTATCACCAAAACATATACCAAACATAAACCAACATCACACCAAAACTAATTTGCCTCAAATGGAAAACAAGGAAGGATACATAGATTGCATCTGATACACCATCTCCCATGTAGTTTCATCAGGCCCAAAGTGTTTCCATTACACTTTAACTTGATCGAATTTGGAGTATGAGTGTCTTTTTCTACAAAATGCACTGTGGTTCTGGTTGGAACTCTTCTTCTGGCTCCACCTGCAATACAGACCAATCAATCACATGATCAACATCTTTAGAATATTTCTTAAGCAATGATATATGAAAAACATCATGTACTTTCACTGTGGAAGGAAATGAAATTCGATAGGCCATTGGTCTGATCCTCTCAATGATCCTGAAGGGTCCACAAAACCTTGGTGCTAGCTTGGCACACGATCCAATCCGCAAGGAGATCCTCTTGGGATTGATGCGCTAATACACATGTTCCCCAACCTAAAACCCCTTGAACAAATGGTTCATGTATGCATAAATCTTCTACCTATCCTGCGCTGCTTTCAAATTATTCTTGATCACTTGCATTTCCTATTCCATTTCTGCCAACATCTTTAATCCAATAAATACCCTGTTAACCGGATCACTCCAACTGATAGGAATGTTTAAACTCCACCCATAAAATGCCTCAAATGGACTCATCCTCAATGACTCCTGATACTCTTTGGTGTAGTATAAATCTACCAGTGGAAGATACTCTTCCCACTTGTGTTGTTAATGCATCACATACATCCTCAACATATCCTCCAATATCATGTTGACCCTCTCAGTCTACCTATTTGTTTGTGGATGATAAGTTGTGAAAAAGGATAACTCGGTGCCCAAACGTGTAAACGACTCCTTCCAAAACTTGGAAGTAAACTTTGCATCCCTTTTGGACATAATCTTCTTCGGAACACCATGCAATCCGACTATGTCTCTCATAAAAAACCTATGCTACATCACTAGTTGAGTATGTAGTCTTCACTGGAATGAAATGTGCAACCTTTTCCAACCTATCCACCACAACCATAATGGAATCATGTTATCTAACTATCCTTGGGAAAACATGTGATGAATTCCATGGAAATGACCTCACATTTCCACTCTGGAATCGCAAACAGTTGTAGCAGTCCACTTGGATGTTTACACTTTGCCTTAAACCATCTGACAATCCAAACATCTAGCTATAAAATATGCCACATCTTTTGTTAGATTCGACCAATAATATAATCTCTCCATTGCAGTCAATGTCTTTTGGTAGCTTAGTGACCCAAATATGGTTTCGCATGAAACTCCCTCAAGATCACCTTCTTGAGCTCACTGTTTTCCGGCATATATATCCCGTCTCTAAATCTAACCAATCCATCTATTGTGAGATGGTAGTCTAAATATTGTACACCTGCACTTGTACCTGTACCTACACCTATACTTCCACATGTACATGTACATGTACATGTACCAACACTTGTACCTGTGCCAACACATGTACCTGTAACAACAAATGTACTTGTACATGTGCCAACACATGTACCTATAACAACACCTGTACTTATACTCTCCTGCAACCTGTGCACAATCTCCATATACCTATTATCCAGCTGACCTGCCTGCAAGATCCTATCATGTAATTCTGTCCCATAGGAGCTCATAGTTGCTATGTGATTTACCTGTACCCACCTGCTAACAACATCTGTGACCATGTTCTCCTTTCCCTTGATGTATATGATCTCGAATTCAAACTCACATATCATGGCCAACCATCTAGCCTGCCTAGCGTTTAGATTCAGCTGGTCAAAAAAGTACCTCAACCCAATGTGATCACTCATCAGTACAAACCTCTTGCCAAGAAGATAGTGCCTCCACATCTTCAGTGCATGTGTGATCGTTGCTAGCTCAATATCATGTGTCGGGTATTTTTTCTCGTGCTCATTCATTTTGTGTGACTCGTAGCATACCACCTATCCATCTTGTAAAAGGACTCCACCAAGTCCTCTCTTGCAAGAATATGTACATACTACAAACTCCTTGTCCGGATCTGCAATCTTTAACATTGGAGCATGTGTCAACAACTGCTTAAACTACTCAAAACTGGCCTCACACTCTTTTGTCCACTCATACTTCTTACCTTTCCTCTACAATGATGTAATAGGATAAGAAATCAGTGAGAAGTTCCTGATGAACCTCCTATAATAACCTGCTAATCCCATGAATGATCTTACCTCATCTACATTCTTAGGAGCTACCCACTCCATGATGGCTCTTATCCTTTCTGGATCTACTCCAATGCCCTCCCTTGAGACAACATGTCCCAAGTAGTGTACCTCAGTCTGGAAGAAACTGCATTTGCTGATCTTAGCATACAACTGATGCTCTCTCAACAACCTCAATACCATTGCGAAATGCTCAGCATGATTTTCCTCATTTTTATAATACATCGATATTTCATCAATAAACACAATCACAAACTTGTCCAAATAAGGATGCAACACAGTGTTCATCAAACACATGAATGTAGTTGGGGCATTACTCAAACCGAATGGAACTACAACAAACTCATAATTCTTGTGCCTGGTCCTGAATGTGGTCTTGTAGATGTTCTACTCTTTGATGCGTACCTGATGATATCCCGATTTCAAGTCGATCTTAGAGAACATTGTCGCTCCCTTCAACTGATTAAACAAATCATCAATCCTCAGTAGTGGGTACTTGTTCTTGATGTTCACTTTGTTCAGCTGCCTATAGTCAATGCACAATCTGAGAGTGCCATATTTATTCTTCATGAACAACACCGGTGCACCCCATGGAAATACACTTGGCCTAATGTATCCTTTTTCAAACATCTCTTTCAGTTGTAACTTTAATTCTACCAACTCATGTGTGATCATACTGTAAGGTGCCTTTGATGTTGTAGATTCCCCTGGCATCAATTCAGTAGAAAATTATACTTCCCTGTGCAGTGGAAACTCTGAAATATCTGCTA
This sequence comes from Pinus albicaulis, assembly GCA_034641835.2. Lineage (NCBI taxonomy): Eukaryota > Viridiplantae > Streptophyta > Pinopsida > Pinales > Pinaceae > Pinus > Pinus albicaulis. The sequence continues at coordinate 29,276,684 of CM076573.1, forward strand.
GAAACACATCTTGAAATCGTTGTAAAACTGGATACCTGCTCAAAACATCTACATCCTGAACCTCCTTATCTTTGTCACTAGAGATATGAACTGCAAATGGTACACACCCTTTCCTATGATTGCACTTGGCTTGCATGGTTGTCACCATCCTAACTGACATGGATTTGTTCTTTCCATGTAGGACTCTTGGTTCCCCATTGTCATCCAAGCATGCAATTGCTTTTTCATAGCAATCTACCTTGGTCCTGTGAAGATATAACCAGTCCATACCCAATATAATATTGTATGAATACAATGGTAATATGTTCAAGTGCATTGTTGTAGGCATACCATTTAACTCTAACGCATAAGCTCTTACCCAATGGTGAACTATTTTCTTTGTACCTGTTTCCAATTGCACTAACCAATATTCTGCATGCATCTCATTCCTCAAACCACACTTATCTGCCATGTCAAGATTAATATAACTATAGTTAGATCCAGGGTCAATCAAAATAGAAACAACATGATCACAAAGCTTACCATCCATCTAAATGACAAAATCTTGATGATTTTCCTGTCTGTTTTCCATAGCTGCATAAATCTGAGGAATGTTACGCCCAACATCTCCCATTGTTTGTGCCTCATATGCACTGTAGACTTGTGGCCTACCACCCCGATGTTGTGGAAAATCTCTCCTACGATGATCTCCTCCACAAGTCCAACATTGCACAAACTCCCTATTATCATTCTTATTCTGTTCCTCTGACCAAAATCCTTTTCCTCGACTAGATGTATTGAACTTCTTAGATGGGGCAACATTCTCCTTGTTACCTGTATCTTGAGGCCTTGCTCACTTCTTGTCCCATTTTCCTTTATTATTATCATTACCTTTCCAATATGGCTTTTCCTCCGATCTATGCTTCGATTTCTCATAACAATGCTTCAGTTTATGGATGGCCTCCTCCAATGATCTAGGCTCATCGAACTCATCCCTATCTCTAAATGTAATCGATAGCCCACTAATAGATCTTTGAATCTTGGCCTTCTCCTCCTTGAGGTAATTCACATGTCTCAATAACTCCAAGAACCTGCTAGTATAACTCCTCATTTTTCATGGAAACCATTTTCAGCTCATAAAAATCCTTTGCCCTGTCATCATAGTATCTCTCTGACAGATAATTTTTCCATAATGGCCTTTCAAACTCAGCAGGATGGTTGTATTAACCTCTGCTTTCTTTTCCTATGCCGATATGAGTCTATCATTGTCTACCTTGCAACTCCTTATTTATTCCTTTAAACTTCTCGATGTATCTGCCAAATCAGATGAATGTCCAACACCATGTTTCTCATATGAATCATAGGGAGAATCTCTGTAGTCTACCATTCTGCTATTCATCTTTGATTTATTCCTATAATGTACCATATGTTAGCTAAACCAAATCATAAATAAACCAATGTACCTTAGTGTAATTTTGGGAGGATACATCCTGCAAGATCAACCAATCAACGAAATACATGTATATACATAATCATAACAACATATAAACTTGTAACATGTGGTATATTAGCGCATAAACATGATTTTAATTGGAGTCCAGTCATTAATGCATAATCATGCCAAATACACAACATGACCAAATGCATGACAATTTTAACCATACCAATGCAACCTTGACCACATGCACCTACTAACATGTATCACCAAACATGAATGTCCAATGCATGATCAACATATAGCATCACGCGAGCAAGCATCCACAAACACTACACAAGCATGACCAATATGTGACCTAGCATAAAAAAGCAATGCATATTCAACATGTAGCAACATGTAGGCAAGTGTGCACTAACATTACATAAGCATGAACAACACATAGCCAATCATACACACATGACAACATGTTGACAACAACACCATCAGTCCTTCCATGGTGACACCGCTGCCACCATGGCCAACATAACACAAATGCAACACGCACATACACCATAAGTATGAGAAACACATATGCAACCAATAGAAAAGCATGACCAACACATAGCCCATCTAGTCCAAGGGTTGAACCATGCTCTGATACCACTCTTTTAACACCCCCTTCCCACATCTACCCAAGTAACTAGCCAACCGGGTTAACACATGCAACGAGAGGTTACTATAATGAGATTCAACCTCCTATGTGACCTTATGGAAGTGGAACCGGCGGAAAACACAACCTATATACCTTGTATAACAACCAAAACACCCTTAGGAGGTAACCCAACCACTCATGCCTCTTACCCCTGGGTCACATTGACATTTTGACCCCCTTTGATCCATATCCATAGGAATTGCACTGCATTTCAGGGGCTACAAGGCTATAGCATCAAGCACAACACTGCATGCATGCGGCGAGGGCCCCAAAAACTTAGTTTTGTGCCTACATCTCTGGGATTTGAGCCACCTTTTCAGGCCAAGAGCCCAAGTCACTGCCCAAAACTTCATGAAAACTTAAGGGATGATAAATAACAATAGGAAAATGATACAGAAACGATCACATCAACAAGAACTTGTCTGGGCCCCTCCTATCCATGACATGAATTTTTTCAAACACGTCACAAACATTGAATCTACAAGTGTAAACAACATATTTAAGCATAGGGGTCTCATACTTATCTGAGAATCGCTAAGAAGCATTTCTCCCTACATCATAAGCTGCAATACAATCTATTTGACCATAGATACATTGTGCATTCATTTACAAGTAAAAACATGGGGAAATCCATACATCATCATTGTACAAATGCATGCTCATGACCAGCATAATAACAATAAAAATACAATGGATACAACAACAATAAAATCCATACATAAATGAGTACATTTTCATACCAAATACAAAAGGAATGAGCTCCTCATTACTGAATGTAAAAATCAACTGGAGATGAGACTTCCACATCCCACTCGACCATATATTGGCCAAGCCAAGTATCTCTTCAACCAATCACCCTCATGCCATATTCCAAGCAGGAATGCGAGATCTCATCAAACACATCAATCACAATCAACCCAGGGCTTCCACAGAAAAAACCACCTCAACCCTCAACCAATGATTCCACCTCACGGCCAGACATTAAAACCATCACGGATTGGTCTCTATCCAAGCTACTCCAGGGCTCCAGAGTGTTTGTTCCAACCAAGGCTCCAGGACTAGTAACTCAACCCTAGTTATTTTCAGGCTCCAGAGTGTTTATCCAACCAAGGGTCCAAGACTAGTAACTCAACCCACCTAGGGCTCTAGAGAATTTGTCCAACCAAGGCTGCAGCACTGGTAACTCAACCCAACAACTATCTGTCGGGCTCCAGAGCATTTATCCAACCAAGGCTCCAAGAATGAATAACTCAACCCTACAACTAAAGGAATCATGAGAACCAACCATAAAAAAATCAATGGAAATAAACGCACAACACCATGGCTATCCAGGAAATGGCACGGCTAGGCCATTGCACATGCATACACCATGCATGCCAAACTAGTGAGGAAAACATACATGCAACTCGATACCTACAATCACATCCCATTGTAGCTACTGATCTCGGTGTATGTTTGCAATTTCCTACTCTTATTTTTCCTTCTTGCTCCAAATCACCAAGTATCCACACTCCTCAAGAGTGCTCCAAGGAAACTCTAAGTATCCAGGAGTGTGAAAAAGAGAGAGAGAGAGAGTAATGAGAGAGCTCCAAAAATGCACTGACAAAAGGTACCAACTGATACTCATAAGCCTTTTTATAGATTAGGTCTCTATTTTATTCATTTTCCATTATTTTCCTTCATTTTCCTCCTCACATTCAACCTATGACCTGTCATCTCCCTTTTCTCTTAATTTCCATTATTTTCATAAATAAATGTGCCAAAAATATTTTTTCCTCTTTAGTGATTTAGCCATGGCTTTTTCCAATTTATTTAGCCATAATAAACCATGTGAACACCCACACTAGGATGTTTTGACCGAAATTCAAATTGGAGTGCGTGTCCCATGAACTGTGGTTATTATTTTAACTTTATTACATGGAATTTTTACTAGGGTTTTTCAAAAATATATCTCCAAAAGCCAACCCCAATCATGTGGATGACCACAAATATATAGAAGAGGATGGTAGGTTAAGAGTTCTTATCCATTTACCAATCTAGGCTTGAGATCCACTCTTTATGGGAGGATGAGCTTAAGGGACAAGGGGTCAAATCTCCAAGGTAGGATAGGATAGGATTCGAGACTTTCATCCAAGGTAAATAGTTACAACAACTCCTCGAAGCTTTTGGAAGAGGAAGCTTCAGGATTCTTTTTATTTTTCCCAGATTTATATAATCAACACACCCCTGGAAAGGGGTAACCTGTTGGTGCTCAACACAGGCCTAGAGAGGGCCAACCTGCTAGTGAACGTTTGTATTTAAAGGGCCAGAGTGTGTTGGGACTAAAAATCACTGAAATGAAGCAGTTGAAGGCAGAATTTCAGGGTTTTGAGAGAGTCGTGCTTAGGCCTTTTTGTAGGGAGGATAAAAAAGTGTTCAAAGGATGTGAATGATATTGTTTGAAGGCTTATCGATCATATGCGACAAATTTCCTATGACACATGGTTTGATCCTTCCCATGGTTCAATTTACATGCTTGGTAACTCCACAACTTAACTTTATTTTTTCTTCTATTCTTAAGTCTAAACCATTTCCTTTTATCCAAAATTTAATAAATATCTCCACAACTTATTTATCATAATTACATTTAGCTAAATATATCTATTAATCTCCAAAATTGCAAAAGTGGGAATTTTCATGTCAAAATTTTAGTGGGGGATATGACGGTACTCCCCTCCCAAATGTTGCTTGTCATCAAGAAACTATAGTGTCAGATGCTACAAAATTTGTTGTCCTTCCCAAGTGGCATATTCTTTAGGAAAATCCTTCCACTTGACAAGGAATTCTCTAATGGTCTTGCTCCTCAACTTCCCTTCCCTCTCCTGTAATATAGCCTCAAGTGTCAAAGTAAAATGCCCCTCATCATCTAATGGTGGTAACTTTGTGGCAGTCTTCACTCATTGTCCCGACGACTTTTTCAGGAAATAGACATGGAATACATTATGCACCTTGCTTCCTTGTGGAAGATACAACTCATAAGATACCTCTCTCACTCATCAGATCACCTTGTATGGCCCATAAAAATGAGGTTGAATCTTTTCAGATCCCTTCTGCTTCAATGTGGATTTCTTGTATGTCTGCAATCTCGAGAAAACCAAATCTCCCACCTCAAAATGTCACTCTATTATGCCTATGTCTGCATATAACTTATGTTGGTTCTATATGATCTGCAAGTTATCCTTGAGTGCTCTAAGGATATCTTGGCTCTCATGTATCCAATCTTTGACCCCTAGAGCTCTGATATCTCCAAAAACCATATCAACAAAATTTAGTGCATCATAACAATATGATCTAAGTATGAGTGTTAGTTTTGTTGTGCAAATTTCATCTTCGGGTTTAAAATTTATTTGCTGATATTATGCTTGATGTACATAGGTTTCCTTGTTGCTTATGTGTGTTAAACAGGTAAAATAACTGAGTTCTATGAGTGAATTCAAGAGCATAAAGTACGAAAATAAAATTTTGAACAACAACAAAAAAAAACACATCAAACCATCACAACTGATTCATCAACACAGAGTTTTGATGAAGGAGTTCACCCCTCATGGGCTACATCTCCTTGGTCCAACTTTCATTAGTTGGGCATCTGTATTAGTGAAAAGTGCAAGAATTTTTGTTTACATTCACCTACAACTCCTGAAACATACTCCAATGAGTCCAGAATGTCAAAATCTATTAGAAATTACTATTCATTCTCTCAATTTGGCCTTCAGTTGATCTAGGCATGACCTTCCTTCCTGGTGTCCCTAGGCTTTGTTTTTCTTCAAAGTGACAAAAACACCTTTATAATTTATTCTCTACCTCTGCAACCTGTCCTAATGTGTTCATAGCATGCCAATCTGCTAGGAATGACTCCTCCTAAGCCAAAATTGGTTGAAAATTTCTCAATATATGGTCCATTCAATTTTGCCTAGTAATCTGCCTCTAAAACTGGAGAGGACTCTGTTAAGGGCGTCAAATCTGGAGGTAGCTGTTAATTTAGCAGAACCGCTAAAAATTCTACCAAGTTAAATTAGGATTTAAATTAATGCTAATCCAGATTAAGGGTGGATAAGGACAGCTTAAAGTGCATTAAGCGCGTTTATGCAAATCATGGTTTAACATTTGTATTAGCGCATAAACACAGTTTAGGGGCATAATTAACCCCAGATTAACACTTTAATCCACACCCAAACAATACTATGTGTTGTTGGTCATGTGGTCTAGTCATAAGGGGAGGGGGCTGGCCCCCTCCATACCCCCACCGCTACAATGATATAACCATAAATGGTAGTCGGAAGCATAGGTTATTAAGTAATGTAGTCATGGTGTATTGGTAATGTCAGAGAGTGGAGCAAGGGAGGTCGTAGGGTCGAGCCCCGACCTCCACCCATGTGTTGTATAGATTTTTCACTGTGATAAATATGCCCATACCATAGGTTTAGAACCCTGGTATGTAGATATATACACCCTCCATAAATATAACTCGGACTATGGTTTAAATAAATGTGCCACCGTATATAACCACCACCAATGATATAAGGTTCAGACCTATAATATGAAATAATATGCCAACCTTTGACCTTGGTTAAAATAAAATGTGCTCCAATATATATCAACCTCGAACTTTGATATTTGAATATAATATATGCCACCATAGAATTAATCTGACCCCCCCATAACCTTAGTTTAATATGAAAATTTATTAGTCAAGAGGGTCCACCAGATGGGCCACGTGGCGGCCCCTGGCTGCACCACTTGTCAGCCTCTGGTTGGCTACCCATCCATATATATGTAAATATTTGAATTCAACCTTAGGAGTAGATCCTTAAAAAAATTCACTTTCAAACCAAATTGACGAATCTTGTTGTGACACTTGTGACAGTGTCACTGGGAAAAAAACTAAAGAATATTCCCTACATGTTGATTGGGCTGCCATGTCATCAACCTGTCATTGTTCTGTAATTTTTTTAGTTGTTTAGGAAAACGAACAGTGGGCTCTATCTCCTTCATCCGGACTCCATTTTCGATTGCGTCGGATTCTTGGCGACGAGATCTTTGATGTCGTTCAGTTTCCAATCAATTCTGAGCACTTTCATTTTTTAGATTTTACCCTGAGCACCTTATCATTCCTCCCCACTAGAAGCCTTTTAGACTTCAAAATCTCTTTTATTACTGATCATGTGGATGAGGGTATTGTTCCCTCACCCTTCTAGTCTCTATCCACTGAAATTTTCCCATTTTCATCAACTGGAGATTTTCATAAAACGTTAACTTTTTCCTTGATTCTTGCAACCTTCTCTTGTTGTCATTGACACCATCATGTTGCAATTTCCATGAATTTTCAAAGAAGCAAGCTATTCTTGCAGAAACCATCTTGTTCCTACCTTGGTCATTAATCAAAGGAAACTTAAAAACTGTCTCACCTTGCACACTGTCACCATGGTGATTCTTAGCTGCTTTTTCCTTGTACTTGCGTCGACTCTTGACCAAGTATCTTCGCCATTTCCATGTACCTTTTGGAAACCAAAAACAAACATTTGTGGAACCCATGCCTTCTTTATCAAACTACTTTGTCACTTTCACTTTTGCCTTTGCACTCTCTTGCACTGGCATCTTGTTTCCAACAATTCTCAACACTAATGTTGACTACTGCAAATGTTTTACATCTTGTTCACCTCCTTTCAAAGGCAACCCGTTAGAATCCTGAAACATCTCATTACAAGCATAAACATATTTTTGAAAGGTTTGATTCAAAACATCTCTTTGTTTGATCATTAACAATGTCAAATTCTAACTTGCATTCACTACCCTCTTCATTTCTCTTGCATGTATAAGAGACAAACTTGTCTTCTTGTTATGTGCTCTAACTATGTACTCAATACCATCTTCAAACAAGTGATACTTATTCTCATGGCAATGAAATATTTCCTTCCTATTATACAGATAAGGACTTCCCAATACAATGCCCGATATCTCAAGTGGCACCACATCAAGTTCAACTTCATCAAGAAAGTTTGAATTGATGGTGAATCTTAGTATGCACTTCCTTGTAACCTGGAAGTTTGAATTCTTGCATATACACCCTAAAGGATAAGGTCTTGGATGTCTAACATTTTCAAGGTCTAGCTGCTTAACTAGGTCTTTGGAAATCAAGTTAGCTTGTGACCCACTACAAAAAGTGTATCAATCTTGGTATGTTTAGAGACAACTCTAATATGGAAAATTTCTATTCTTGTATCTTCATCTTGAGTGAAATTTGAACAATTTGAAGAACTAGTGCTTGTTATATGTTTAAATTTCAAACCCATGGCTATAATATTTGTCTCATATCATGAATCTGACCCTAAGTCATGTTCAACTATAGCAACAGTTTTACCCTTCTCTTTGGCTTTCAGTTTGTTTGGCTTCAACTACGGATGAAGTTTCCAACAATGGTCTTCATCATGGCCAACCTTTGAACAATTTTTGCATGTGATTTTTTCCTTCTCCCTTTTGACAGAGTTGTTTCTTTTTCGCTTCCATAAAACTTCCCCTTTCCTTTCCCCTCACTTTCACTTTCCTCATCTATGTTCTATTTCCCTCTTGCTTCTAAGTGTGTGGCTTGAACACAAACCGCATCTATATTTGTGGGATTAAACATGAGAATAGTGTGCCTAAGGTTACTATGCAAACCCCCAACATAATTTAACAAATTTTCTTGAAAATATAAATTAATGCCCAAATTAGATCTCTTCTCCTAAATTCATGAGTATAATCTTGCACACTTTTCCCTTTCAACTGTCTAAAATTTTGCCAATCCAAATGGCCTTTTGCATGTAGGTTAAGGGATATAATTTCCTTTTAGTGGCAGCAATAAAACTTGACCAAGACATAGAGATATTACCATAGTTTTTAATTTCTTCCTGAGTCCTTGCTTCCAACCATACAAGTGCATATCCTTCAATCCTCAAAGAAGCCAATTGAATCTTTATGTCATCTTCATGAAGGTTTTGACTCTCGCAATACACCTCCAATTGACGTATCCAATTGTCCAATATTTTTGCATTTACCTCGCCATTATACATTGCAAGCTAAAATTTGACATCAAGTTTGAGTAAGGGTATTTTTCCTCTTGTGGTCTTTGAGTGAGTGTGGGTGGTTTTTGTGGTGGAAGTGGATGATGCTACTGATGGAGAAGATGAGGATGATGAAGATGGTGGAGATGGAGGTGGATTTCCCCCACTACCCTTTGAACTCTTCTCTTCATCCTTCATATCATCTAAATTTCCTTCTCCATGTGGAGGCTTAGAACCTTCTCCCGCCATCCAAGAAGTAAATGAATCAAACATAATTTTAGCCATCCTCTTTACGCCATTGAATTCTCTCTTGACATCATCCTCTTCTGAATGACCTTCAGTTTCTCCAACACCTGACATGATGGCTATGGATTCAAGCTCAGCTTCTGATACTTGTACCTCTTCAAACAACTCAGCTTCTTGTGCAACTTGTACCTCTTCAATCTTAGCTTCTTGAGACAAAACTTGAGGTGCTTCAAGTGCAGCTATGAGTGGAACTTTTGGGGAAGATGGTGCTCTTGTATCTGTCCTTATTCTAGTTCTAATATCATGACTTGCAACCAACAATTTCCCTTCACCTTTCTGCAACTTTAACCTTGTCAGCATCACAATTTTGCAACCATTAAACTTGCACAAAACTCAAGCAACTATCAAGCAAACAAACTTGCCTTTCAACTAGGCTCTGATACCAACTTGATCTAATTATGAATGTTAGTTTTGATGCGCTAATTTCGTCTTTAGATTTAAAATTTATTTGTTGATCTTATGCCCCATGTACATAGGTTTCCTTGTTGCTTATGTTTGTTAAATAGGTAAAATAACTGAGTTTTATGAGTGAATTCAAGAGCATAAAGTATGAAAATCAAATTTTGAATAGTAGCAACAATATACACAACAAACCATCACAATTGATCCATCAAAACAGAGTTTTGATGAAGGATTTCACCCCTCCTGGGCTACATCTCCTTGGTCCAGCTTCCATGGCTTGGGCCTCTGTATTAGCTCAAAGTGCAAGAATTTTTGTTTACATTCACCTACAGCTCCTGAAACATACTCCAATGAGTCTAGAATCTCAAAATATATTATAAATTACTATTCATTCTCTCAATTTGGCCTTCAGCTGATCTAGGCATTTTAACTGTAACGAGTAATTTTATTAAAGGAGAAATATGGCCAAAGCCAGATCAAGTATTACAATTCACTGTTTCTGTCATTACATTTCTCTGCTTTTGCAAGGAAGCCTTGCTCATTTAGGGAATAATTGCCATTTTCAGCGCCCCTGCATTTATGCTGATCATACTCGTTTCTAGTGTGCATCCTGTATTTGCCAATATATCTGCTTCTGTATTTAAATCTCTGAGGATATGGAAGATTTGGGCTGTGGAGAATTCTTGAAGAAGTCTGCTCACTCTTTTGAGCTGCTTGTTTAGAACTGGATCCTTGGGCGCTTTTTTGTTTCTTAAAGATTTTATCAACAATTCAGAGTCTCCAAAAATTATGATGTCTCTTGCGTTTCCTTTTCTGGCCAGTTGACAAGCTTTTAAAAGGCTGAGGACTTCGGCCTGATTGTTGGTTTTAATCCCAAGACCCCAGCTGAAGTCCTCCTTTCTCCCATTCGGGAGGTAAATTGCCCCACCAGCGCCCGACCTGCCTGGGTTACCTTTCGAGGCTCCGTCGAAGAAGATAGTGCATTTACCTTGTGCTTTCCACCACTTCTGGAAGCTATCCAAGGTGTCTCTGATCTGCCATTTTTCCTTTTGTTTTGGGCGAGTGATTGCTAAAGTTCTCGGCGTGGGGGAGAAACCATTCAGCCATGCCCTTTCTTCCTGACGGAGGGAACTATCTTCTTTTACAGTGGAATGTCCTAATGTTTCTAAAAGAAGATTCTTGGCCTGTTCCGCAGCATTCTCTGCTGTTGTTTCTTTTTGATTGAAAACGATGTCATTCCTGGCGAGCCACAGTTTCCAGCAAACATATTTTGGAGCTGCAGTCCACACTTTGAGCCAGAGTGATTTTTCAGTGATGTTTCGGGGATAACGAACTCTCCATGACGAAAACATGTCAGTAATCGAACAATGAGCAGGAGGGATCACGTTCAAACCAGTCAAGAAGCTAGTCCAAGCCTTCTGCGCGTACTCACAATCGATGAACATGTGTCCTGAGGTTTCCAAGGCATTTTTGCAAAACACACAGCGGTGAGGTCCAGCTATGTTTCTTTTGCACAGGTTATCACCAGTCAGGATTTTGTTATGAAATAAGGTCCAGAAAAAGAAATTAATCTTGGGGATGCTGAAGGGATCCCAGATCTGCTTCCACACTGTCTCCGGGTGCTGAGAGGTCTTTTTGCCTTGCAACTGTAGGTAACCTTGCCTGACTGAGTAAACTCCTGTTTTACCCCATCCCCAAGAGTCATCATCATCTCTGTGCACAGGAGTAAAATCAGAAATGGCTTCTGTGAAAGTATTCAGCTGGTTTTTAAGATGCTCTGGAATGATGGGCAGTCTCCAACGCTGCCAATTGCCGTTGGTATCCCACTCAACGATGTCCTCAACTTTACGAATTCCTCTTGAACATAGCCAGGCTCTTAAATCTGCAATTTCATTAATAGCTGAAAGCGGAGGGTGTCCCATGACTCGGTCTTTCCACAACGAAGTGTTTTTACCGTTCCCTGGTATTTTGTACAATTGTGATCTGAAGAAATCAAGTCCTTTGCAGCAGAGCCTCCATGCCTGCGTGCCTCTCGGAGCGAGCGTTGGATTGAAGATGGAGAGCGACTGGTTTTTAAGGTACTTCTGTTTTAATAGATGGCTGACTGGGTGCGAAGGCTCTGAAATGAGCTGCCACAGGAGTTTAATGCCCATGGCAAGATTTGCGTGCTGTGGGTCTCGGATTTGAAGCCCGCCCTCAGCAAAGGGGCGCTTCACAGTATCCCAGTTAATAAGATGGAATCTATTACTGTTTCCCTTCCCTCCGTTCCATAAAAAATTCCGAATAATACTTGTGATTTGATCAGCGATTTGCCTTGGGGCCATCAGCAGAGAGGCCTGAAATGTTGGGATGGCTGATAACACAGAACGAATTAGAGTGAGTTTGCCGCCTGTAGATAGCCACACTCCGCCCCACGCAGCTATTTTTTTCTTGAACTTTGAGATCACCTCCTCCCACAGGTGATTGCGATTGGAACCCAGCGTCAAAGGGAGGCCTAAATACTTGATTTTGTCCCACACAGCATATCCTTTGAACCCCAGAACGCTGGCAATCCTCTCGATCGAATGCTGGTCTATATTCCATCCATAGACAGCACTTTTCCTCTCGCTGATTAACGCTCCTGAGATGCTACAGAACTTTTGAAGGATGTTCTTGAAGGCATTTGCCATTCTCATGGAAGCGCCCCCGAGGAGGAGGGAATCATCAGCGAAGAGCGCGTGATTCACTGGAGTAACTCCTTGCACGATTCTTATCCCTGGTATGGATCCAATTTGCTTCTCCTGAGACAGCTTTCTGCTTAATGAATCAGCTAGCAGAATATAGAGGAAGGGGGAAAGAGGGCAGCCCTGCCTCAGACCCCTAGTAGCTAAAAAAAACTTAGCTGGTCTACCATTCACCATAGGGGCTATCCAGATGTTTTCAGTGCAAGCTTTGATGAGATTTATAAATTCTTGTTTGAATCCGAAGGCTGCAAGGACCCTAAACAGAAAAGAGCGATTAACTCTGTCGAAGGCGTTGCACATGTCCAATTTGATTATCATACCTTGTTCTTTCCTGCTTTGACTGGAATGCAGGGCTTCTTGAATTTGAATTACATTGTCTAGAAGCTGTCTGCCTTGGACAAATCCTCCTTGGGCCGGAGAGATGAGCTTTTGTAGAAGAGGCTTCATTCTGTTAGCCAGAAGTTTGGCTACTATTTTATAAGATGAATTGCAGAGAGAGATCAGCCTATATCTGTCAAAGGAGCTAGGGTTTGAATCCTTGGGGATTAAAGCAAGGAAGGTTGAGTTTATACCTCCACCCACTTTAGCCTTCCTCATGAAACCTCTTATCATTCTGAAGAGATCTGATTTGATAATCTCCCAACATATTCTATAAAAATGCACTGAGAAACCGTCAGGCCCTGGAGCTTTGTCTGGTTCCATGGACCAGACTATGTTTGTTATCTCTTCTTCTGTGATTGGGCTCATCAAAGAGTCATTCTCTTCCACATTGACCAAATTTGGGATGGTAGAGAGAAACTCTAATGCATCCTCCTCAGTCCCATTTCTTTCTGCCCTTAGAAGGTTCTGAAAATGGTTAACAGCTGCTTCTTTGATTTGTGTAAAACCTTTATACACCTGTCCATTAGAGTTGGTGATTTCTGCTATATGGTTGCGTGACAGGCGTGCCCTGCACTGTCTATGGAAGTAAGTGGTATTTCTATCGCCAGATTTGAGCCACAAACTTCGAGACTTTAAGCACCAGTGTTCTTCTTCGTTTCTAAAGGAACAGTAGGTATTCCTTTGGGAAGATTTTTCATCAGCTAAGTCTGTGGGGGAGGGATCCTTCTCCTCCATTTCAAATTGTAATCCTTCCAACAGCAGAACAGCCTCCTTTCTCTGACTAGTGGGGGTGTGCTTGGGAAGCTTTATCCAATCTTTAAGAGCTTTTTTTGTATTTTTCATTTTTTGTTCCCACACATAGCTTGGGGAACCGAGAACATCTGCCCACCAAGCTGTTTGTACTGTTTCATAAAAGCCTTCCTTGCCTGCCCAGAGAGGATTAAAGCGAAATGGGAGGGGGCCTAGGTCTTCTTCTTCTTTTAGACATAAAAGGATTGGCTTGTGATCCGATGTAAGCTTTGGGAGAATCTTGGACAAGACTATTCTGTTGTCCATCATTAAGGAGCTGCTGATTAGGAATCTATCAAGCCTAGCTGAGATATGATTAACTCCTGTTCTGTTGTTAGTCCATGTGTATTTGCCTTTCATGGGTTTGGGATCAACTAAATCCCACTGCAGAATCAGATTTCCCACTGTATTGACAAAAGGGTCCCTTGAGTAATTCCCTCCTCTTTTTTCTGTGATATCCAGAATTATATTCAAATCACCACCTATGATCATATTTTTGGGGTTGTTCTGCTCTATATATTCCAAGAGAGACCTCCAGCACTCTCTCTTTTCTTCATAGTGCACAGGGACATACAAATTGAACAGGGCAAGGGAGAGGTTACTTGCGTTGTGTCGCAGCTTTGTGAAGATCCAATGTTGGGTCTCAGAAGATTGTTCTAATGTGTAGGAGTTTTTTAACCAAAATGTACCAATACCTCCAGCCGAACCCCTTGCACTAACTGCCTTTCCTGAATCATACTTCCATTTTATGGTGCTAGTATTTAGAAGGGTTTCCCCTTCTATTTTGGTCTCTTGGAGCATAAGGATGTCCGCTGTTTCCATCTTCAGTAAATCTTTGATAGCATCTGCCTTATTGGGATTACCCAAACCCCTGCAGTTCCAAGAGACCAGCTGCATCATTTACCGCTTGATTGGGTGGGAGCACCTCCCTTGGTCGCCCTTGGTCTTGTGTTTCTCCCAATGGACATTTCAATGGTAGTTTGACTGCCTAGGGTTTTCTCCCGTTCTGATTCTTCTTCCCTTGTTTCCTTGTTTGTTCTTCTTCCTACTTTTTTAGATGGCCTTTCGAAGGTTTCCTCATCAGATGAGCATGTGTTTTCTAGAATCTTCTTCTTTTGTTTTATAATGTCAGCATAAGAAGGAGAAGAAGTATTGCTAGAGTTTGGGTTTGGAGTGATACCTTTCTCTTGACTGTCTGCATTTTTCAACTGTGGAGGATCTTCCTGCTCGACCTCTGGAGGATCTGACGGCGGGATGAGGGATTCGAAGGGGTTTTTGTCTCCAGCAATGCTATTGTTTTCCTTGCTGCCATTGGGTTGATTGCTTGCTCCTTCTTGCCCTGTTTTATTCCCTGTCTCTTTTCCTTTGTTTTTGTTGTTTTGCCTGCTGTTTGCTGTCCTTTTTGCTTGCTTCCACTGCTCGCCTTTTTCTTTCTCTGCTATTTCTTCATTTTTTTTTTTTGCAATATCTTGCAAAGTGCCCATATTCATGGCAGTGTCGACATTTAAAAGGCAGCTGTTCATAATCAAGCTCCTGAATGTGCGACCAGTCTGCCACCGAGAGATTGATGGCTTCAGGGAGCCCGACTTCCAGATCTACTTCCACACAGATGCGTGCACAGGAGAATTGATCCTTTCTCGGGGCCTGGTCAATATACCTGCCGAGGGCATTGCCTATGGATTGCAGAGCACTCTGACTCCAAAAATGGAGAGGGAGGTGCGGGAGGCGCACCCAAACAGGTACGGCTGTGGGCACATCTTGTGCAGGATCAAAGTCGGGGGACCACTTGTTCAGGTATAGCCCTTGAGGGCCCATGAAGTAAGGTCCGCTTCGGAAGATCAAGCTTCGATCTTCCGCGTTGTCGAACACGAAAACGAAAAACCCTTTGCCTACAAAGTGACTTTTTATACCTTCCTTCACCAGAGGGGTCCAGTTTCGCCTGACCCAATCATCAACAGCCTTCGGGGATGGCCATAGCCCTGTAAACTGGCCGATGAGGCCCCTTTCGGCAAGGTTTAACGTAGATCTGCATGCATCTTCTGTCGGTAGAGACACCGTGGGGATGTTATCCAACCTCTTAACGAACTTTTGTTGCGAGGCCGAGGGTGGCCTCTTATTCGCTGCAGCAACAAGGGAACGGAATGCATCTAAGTCTGAAGGCTGCGAGGGATCGCCTTCGTTCGTCATGATCGGTGTGGAGGGGCAAGGGTCAGAACAGGGGCCCCATGTACCAACACAGCAACTCCCAGATCGAATAAACCACTGGAGCAGAGACAGGCACAGGTCTAGCCACTCCGGATAAGCATACCCCGCGCACCTAAGAACTCCCAGGAACGCCCAGACCAGGTAGGGCAACCCAGCCAGAGGCAGAACGAGCGCAACGAATGAAAGACAAAGGTGAATGACCTCACCTGTCCAAAGCAGACCGCCCACCAGAGGCCACCCCAGCAGCAATGGGCCCAGCAGCAAGGGGCCCCGCGCCCAGCTCGGGCAGGGCAGGACCGAGCCCAGCAGGAGAAAGATCGAGCGCGAAAAAAATTCAAAAACCAGAGCC